>JACEEZ010023442.1:32500-72274 GCA_016584305.1 Chionoecetes opilio | reverse complement strand
TTCTCTGAATGTAACCCTTGTTATTTAGGTATCAATTTTACGTGTCAACTAATAGTGTAATGGTGGTAATATGACATGGTGTGGTAATGAATGATTGTTCTCTGTCTGAGGAGAGAGAGAGAGAGAGAGAGAGAGAGAAGAGAGAGAGAGAGAGAGAGGAAGAGAGAGAGAGAGGAGAGAGAGAGAGAGAGAGAGAGGAGAGATATTCCCTTCTTATTATTAAAAAGACGCTTCAGTAAGATAAATATGGAAAGGATTGAGGTCAGTGGTGTGTGTGTGTGTGTGTGTGTGTGTGTGTGTGTGTGTGGGTGTGTGTGTGTGTGTGTGTGTGTGTGTGTGGTGTGTGTGTGTGTGTGTGTGTGTGTGGTGTGTGTGTGTGTGTGTGTGTGTGTGTGTGTGTGTGTGTGTGTGGTGTGTGTGTGGTGTGTGTGTGAATAAATATACAAATGAGCTCTTTCTTAGCCTAATTATTTAAGACTCCTTTGACTGAAGAAAAAATAATGGTCTAAACGATGTTCTTAACCTAAACTATAACTAGGATAAATACTACCGTCAATAACACTATAGTCGCCACTGCACTAATGTCTCCAGGCAAATTTTACAGGCGAATATTGCGAATTTTAGCATCACTATAGACTTGTATGTGCCACTGAAGACACGTAAATAATATAAACTACTGGGCATGCCTCTTCAGTGGCACATATAAATTTGTAGTGCTGCTAAAATTCGAAATATATGGCACCTGGCGACATTAGTGCAGTGGCGACTTTTACCTTGTGTTATTGACGGTAGGATACTAAGAGAAAGTGGAATGAGAGAGATAAGATACTTTGATACTATCTAGACAGCTTCCACGTACTGTACCAACTACCAACTAACAAGGTTATTGACGATAAGAATTGCCACCACGCCAGGAAGAATCAAAGCGGCAGTCGGGGGATCGAACACAGGGACACATGCAAGCCCTCGCCTCGACCACCTGAGCCGTCAGCCCTGACGGAATAAATACCCGGGAAAATGTCCACAAAATCAATAGACATTAATCAGACTTCGTAATAAGAATAAAAAGAAAGGAGATATTGAGAAAAATGTCAAGAATCAAAGAAAGACTGGAAAGTGCTACGCTGGTTCTCGTGGAGTCGGCGGCGGCGGCCCGTGACACCCTCTTCCTTCCTTCCTTCCTCACGTAATTACTACTTCCTCCTTCCTTCCTTCCTTCAATCTGTACATTCCACTACCTCCACAGCTAACAGATACCTTCCCACCATGCACACAGCTGCAAACACTGCCCTATTTCTTCACACATCGGTACAAAAACAGATAATGTCCTGAAAAACTTCCTCTCGCATTTGAATATTTTGAAGTGACCCCACCACCGCTCGCCGCCCGCTACCTCCATTACACCAACACATACCTTGCCTGGCCATTCCCTGCTGATGCCACGCACTCCAGCCCATGATAGGCGAGGATAGGATGCGTTGAAGGCCCCTGGGCACTGTAACGCGAAGGTAATATATCCACGGATACGCGTTGAGCACAAAATAATGAAACTTTTAGGTGTCCTGAGGTATGCGTCTTCCACTCCCGCCGCGTGACCTTGAAACTGAGGCTTGAATGCGCGTTGTGCGCGCGTCGGCCTCGTCCTGTGGTGACAAAAAGAGGCGACCACTGATGTAAGATGATGTAATTAATTGTTCTGACAAGGCTTTCTTCTTTTATATGTGCTGCATTGGTAGATGAACCCCACCGATGTTTTCGTGTTATATTTGTGTCTTTATATTACTGTTATTCATTTGAAAGTCTTTGTGAATTGGTTATTCAATTCAGAAAATAGGAAAAAGAGGATTAGATTTGCTGCGGAAGGTGGTGAGCATTGCGCCTGAGGCTGGGAGGAGGGGGGAGGAAGGGGGTGGCAGAGTTACCTTGTTTCCTTTAATTGTTTTTTCTCTACAACATATTGGACTGAACCTTCATAGCACATAATATACTGAATAATAACACCATGGAATAGTCTGCGTAAGAACATCTGTCATTGCCTATGTAACCTTTTATTTAGATATCAAAATTTTACGTGACGGTAAATCTAAACCTCTTGACTAACTATACTATTTACTAATAATAAAGTTAATGAGTCTGTTAATGAAATGAGTCTTGTTTCTCTCTGTCTGAGAGAGAGAGAGAGAGAGAGAGAGAGAGAGAGAGAGAGAGAGAGAGAGGACTTGATCCTATAGAAAATACTACGTACCAACGAACGAGGTTATGTCGACATGAACACCACCACGCAATAAGAAACTATAGCGGCAGTGGGGGGACGAACACAGGGACACTGCATGACAAGACCAAAATATTAACAAACTAAAACATTCAATAATATAACTGTATTGAAACGTAACAAAACAAACTATAACAAAGTGTACAACTATATTATACCAACTGAGCTACCCAGACGAGACAACTACCCGGGGAAATATCCACAAAATCAATTAACATTAATAAAAAAATTCGTAATGATAATATAAAGAAAGGAGAGATTAAGAAAAATGTCAAGAATTAAAGCAAGACTGGCGGCGGTGGCCCGTGACAGCCTCTTCCTTCCTTCCTTCCTCCCTCGCGTATTTCCTCCTTCCTTCCTTCCTTCCTTCCTTCCTTCCTTCAATCGTCTTCCACCCCGTACATCCTCCGTTCCTTCCTTCCTACCTCTCCTTCCTTCCTTCACTTCCTCACTTCCTTCCACCCTCCTACTCCTTCCAACACCCCAAGCTAACATGATACCTTCCCACCACCCCCACACAACAGATACCTTCCCACCCCCCCACAGCTAACAGATACCTTCCACCACCCCCACAACTAACAGATACCTTCCCACCACCCCCACAGCTAACAGATACCTTCCACCACCCCCACAGCTAACAGATACCTTCCCACCACCCCCACAGCTAACAGATACCTTCCACCACCCCACAGCTAACAGATACCTTCCACCACCCCCACAGCTAACAGATACCTTCCCACCACCCCCACAGCTAACAGATACCTCCCACCACCCCACAGCTAACAGATACCTTCCCACCACCCCCACAGCTAACAGATACCTTCCCACCACCCCCACAGCTAACAGATACCTTCCCACCACCCCCACAGCTAACAGATACCTTCCCACCACCCCCACAGCTAACAGATACGTTCCCACCAAGCACACAGCCACAAACACTGCCCATTCCTTCACACATCGGTACAAAAACAGATAATGTCCTGCAAAACTTCCTCTCGGCTCCCGCATTTGAATGTTGAGGTTAGCCCGCCGCCACCACCACACATACCTTGCCTGGCCATTCCCTGCTGATGCCACGCACTCCGGCCCATCATAGGCGAGGACAGGATGCGTTGAAGGACTCTGGGCACTGTAACGCAAGGGTAATATATCCACGGATACGCGTTCCACACTGGAAGGTTTGCGGAAGGCACAAACAACAGGTAATGACCATAATTAATAATATGATAATAATAATAGTGTTCTCGCAATGTTGATTCTACGCATTTAAATGAATAGCGACATTTACTACAGCATACAATAAACATTATTCGCATATAGAAATTACTTTTTTAAACAAATATTTTTAAAGCTGTGCCTAAAATTAGCGAAGACTTTCCTCTCAACCTGCCTCTTCTGACAGCTCCTTCCACCCTCATCCCCTCAAGTACCCTCACCACCTCTCCTTCTTTCAATCCTTCTTCCCTCCTTTCCCTTCCATTTACCACTCCAATACACACCACCAACACTTCTCCCCTTCACCTCACCCACCACCTCGCCCACACATTTTCTCCCTTACCAGTACCACTTCTCATATATCTCTTCCCTCAATCTCTCCACCTCACTCATCCGCCTCCTCTCCTCTTCCCTCCTCACCATCCCTTCCTTACCGCCACCGCCGCGCCAGCCCGCGCACCCTTCACCTGTCACTATCAGGCTGATGGGGTGTGAGAAAACGATGTGAAGAGAGTAAACATAAGGTCTACGTCAAGAGAGAGAGAGAGAGAGAGAAGAGAGAGGAGAGAGAGGTGTGTGTGGTGGTTTGGGTGTGTGTGTGTGTGTGTGTGTGTGTGTGTGTGTGTGTTTGTGTTTGTTGTGTGTGTGTGTGTGTGTGTGTGTGTGTGTGTGTGTGTGTGTGTGTGTGTGTGTGTGTGTGTGTGTGTGTGTGTGTGTTTGTGTAGAAAATACATCAGAAAAGAAGTATTTTTTTTCTTCTTAAATTGCATTGCGAGCTTCTACTGCAATTAAGTTTACACACACACACACACACACACACACACACACACACACACATACACAATGACGCTACACATATACAATACATATTTAGGTCAACCATATGCAGCAAAATTTACATAGATGAGGCGATAGCTTATCCTGTCATGCGTGTTCGATAGTTTGGACCTGAAATATGAACATGAATTTAGATTAGTTCTCCCTTATAGATGAAAAGTGATAGAGGAAACGAAGGACGGGTTATATATCACTCTAAATAACATAAGAGAGAGAGAGAGAGAGAGAGAGGAGAGAGAGAGAGAGAGAGGAGAGAGAGAGAGAGAGAGAGAGAGAGAGAGAGAGAGAGAGAGAGTTCACAGAGCACAGGGAACCATATGTGTTTTCCTCCTCGTTCATAATTGAATACGAAAGAGAGATAATGATATATATAGAGAGAGAAAGAGATAGAGAAAGAGAGAGTCAACGCATCTTCTAATGAGGACTGATATGAGGAATGCTACATTAAAGGCTGGTGAAAAGGAGCAGGATATCGACTTTTTTTCTAGAATATGTAATAATCTGTGTCAAGGCCACTTATATATACAGCCAAGTGTGTAAGTATGTAAGGAACAGAAACGTTGTGAAATTCCTGCTTGTCAAGATAATTTATTGAGATTGAGAAATGTGTTGTATTTATTATGTTTGTCATTTGATTTGTGATTGCATATCTCTCTCTCTCTCTCTCTCTCTCTCTCTCTCTCTCTCTCTCTCTCTCTCTCTCTCTCTCTCTCTCTCTCTCTCTCTCTCTCTCTCTCTCTCTCTCTCTCTCTCTCTCTCTCTCTCTCTCTCTCTCTCTCTCTCTCTCTCTCTCTCTCTCTCTCTCAAACTTAGGCATCAGCAGGTCAAGACAGGAAATAAAGGCTTGGAAGTTCCCCCTTACACACGCACTTCTCCTTATTACAACCTCTTAATTTGCTTCTCGTCAAACGTCATCTAAAACAAATAAGTGAAGTTCGATGTTAATTATTCCCGCGTCCATCACAGCCTCAACTTTCACTGCTCTCTTGTTCATCCCTTTAATCCTGTCATGGCGTGGTGAGTGACAGGGAGGGAGGGGAGGGAGACAAGGAGGGAGAGGAGGGAGAAGCTGGAAGAGACGTGTACATCAGTAAAATAGAGGAATTATGGGTAGATATAAAAGGTGTTTAAATGAAATTAATAAAGAAAAATAGATAGGAGAAAAGGAAAGTATGAGAGAGGAAGGGTGGTGAAATATATATTTTTATTTAAACAAAAATTACAATAAAGCTTAAAGTTACACGTTGTATGTCAAACTACTCTAAAACCCTATACATAAAAAGAGATATACAATAAGATTATAACTACAAAATATACAATATATACAAGGAATATTTCATACTAAATTAACGATATATGAATTTAATGCACATTATGATGATACATTTGATGTACTAAAACTTGTGTTACTGTATTATGGAGAGGTTACTTTTTTTTACTTTCCTATTGAATACCCAGCCTCACTTCCCCTCACCTCCCCTCACCTCTCTCACCCTCTTTCTTTTCCTCCCCTTTGCATTCCCCATCCCCTATTCTTCTCCCTCCCTTTCCCCTTTGAGGTTTTCAATACCTTTACACAGCGCGCCAAAGCATTGTTCGCGACATCATAACACAGCACTTCCATACGGGAATTCAGAAAATGTACTCTATGGCAGCCTACTGACTTCCTAGAGAGATATCTTACATATGGCAGCTTGTTTAAGGCACGGGCAGTCCATCAAGACCGTTGAGGAATGTTCAGATGCCACTTGTCAATTATAGACGAAGCATTTAAAAAAGTATCGCCTTCCTTCCCGCGAGTAATTTGAACAGACGCACATTGGTATAAATATCATTATTTGCATAATGAGTGGCAAGAAAGACCTAACAAAGGAGCAAATTAAAGTTATTGTATCTCTACACAAGGCAGAGAGGCCAGTGGAAGAAATATCAAGGATTGTGGATGTTACGAGGAGTTGTGTGCATAAGTGGGTGGAAAGTTTCACGGTGGGTTGGCGGTGTCGCGGCAGCCGCGACACCAGAACATTATAAGTGGCCAGGGCGAGGATGCCATATCGCATGATATCGCATGATATGAAAGTCATATCGCAATATTATTCTTGCTCTTAATTGAGGATGGGCATCCACTTGACGTTTCATGACATTTAGGGTGCTTGCTGAGGTTTTACATCCTCGCCCTGGCCACTTATAATGTTCTGGTGTCGCGGCTGTCGCGACACCGCCAACCCACCCCGAAACTTTCCACCCACTTATGCACACGTCTCCTCGTAACATCCACAATCCTTGATATTTCTTCCACTGGCCTCTCTGCCTTGTGTAGAGATACAATAACTTTAATTTGCTCCTTTGTTAGGTCTTTCTTGCCACTCATTATGCAAATAATGATATTTATACCAATGCGCGTCTGTTCAAATTACTCGCGGGAAGGAAGGCGATACTTTTTTAAATGCTTCGTCTATAATTGACAAGTGGCATCTGAACATTCCTCAACGGTCTTGATGGACTGCCCGTGCCTTAAACAAGCTGCCATATGTAAGATATCTCTCTCGGAAGTCAGTAGGCTGCCATTGAGTACATTTTCTGAATTCCCGTATGGAAGCGCTGTGTTATGATGTCGCGAACAATGCTTTGGCGCGCTGTGTATATCACACCTATTGTCGCTTTTAATTTACCTGCTCATTATGTTAAGGGACCTGAATTTGTTATTCTAATTAAGTTCTTTTTTATTTGTTCATTGTCTCTGTAATTAAGTGTTAATGAGTCTTGTCACTTATTAATTACTACCAGTTGAGATGTTGCTGTCTCACTTCTTTGGTTCCCAATTGATTGTGTTGTTGTTGGTGTGTGTGTGTGTGTGTGTGTGTGTGTGTGTGTGTGTGTGTGTGTGTGTGTGTGTGTGTGTGTGTGTGTGTGTGTGTGTTTCTTTTCTCTCCTCTCTCTCTCTCTCTCTCTCTCTCTCTCTCCTCTCTCGTCTCCTCTCTCTCTCTCTCCTCTCTCTCTCTCTCTCTCTCTCTCTCTCTCCTCTCTCTCTCTCTCACACACACACACACACACACACACACACACACACACACACCACACACACACACAACACACACACACACACACACACAACACACACACACACACACACACAACACAACACACACACACACACACACAAACGTAATTTAAGAATTTATTTTGTACTATTGATTGCACTTTTCGTCGCCTGCTGTGCGGGTAATGGAATATGTGTGTTGGGTAATTGGTATTTCTGTCTATGTGCCTGTCTGTCCGATCGCATGTATGACTTATTAAAAAAGTTTATATAAATAAATTGTGTGTGTGTGTGTGTGTGTGTGTGTGTGTGTGTGTGTGTGTGTGTGTGTGTGTGTGTGTGTGTGTGTGTGTGTGTGTGTGTGTGTGTGTGTGTGTGTGTGTGTGTGTGTGTGTGTGTGTGTGTGTGTGTGTGTCCGTCTCTTACTTGTTTGTGTATTTTGCTACAGTCTAATATTGATAATTAATATATATAATAAAAACTTATGTGGTTATTCCTTCACGGCTATAGTTACAGCTTTGGTGGCATTGCGGCATAGGGAAAGCTTACAAATGAGGGGACACAGGCGATGAGAGACTCAGAGTATCCACCTATACAAGCAACAGACGCAAAGATGTATAAAGAAAATAGTCATACTGCTCGAAAATTCGGGATGACATCACATGCAAATACGTTTCCAGTTTTTAAAAGATATTTAGATGGCGAAATACATTTTTAGATAATATAATGTTATATAATTTTTCACAATTTTTTTTTTTTATTTCCATATGAAAATTGTAAGAAAAAAATAATGATTCTCACTTTTAATATTCCTCTTGGAAGAATCCCCAGGAAGTGTTGTAATACATTTGTGTTTCCCATTGTCTGCTATTGAGATTTTCTCTACCAGATGGAATCGTAAATTTCAAGTGGCCATTTAGATACCGTATGACACCTTGCTTTGCCACAAGACGATTCTGCTTTTAGGGCTTTTAGGGCTTGACTTGGCTTCAGCTCAATTCAGTATTTTCCTATTTAACATTTTTATTTCTCCTCTTATCCTCCTTGTTATCCCATCTGTTATGTAGCCTTTCTCCATTTTCGTTTCCTCTTATCTCTATTTTCTACCTTTCCTTCTATTTCCTTATTTGGGTGAGTCTCTTACCGTTATTTTTCGTCTTCATGCTAATGTCCAACAAGGGTTGCCACCATATTCAAATTATTCATGTATACATGTACGTACGTAAGCAACGCACTGCTCATAGTCAGGATCATAAGTAATGCGAGGCAGCCGCAGCGACCTTCGGAAAGCCGTTTGGAGCTTTTGGGGATTTTATTCGGATCCTCTTTATCAAGATGTGCTCAAGTCATTCCCTTTGTATCCTTTGAGTTACTATGCTTCTGGTTTTCTTTTGAATTAAAAATGTTTCATTTTTCTTTTTTCATAGAATGCATGTGCCGAAGAAGTCTATGTAGAAGTAAGACGTAAAAAAATGGAAAAAAAATGGTTGGTCCCGTTTATCGTATAACACGCACACGGTGACGCCTTCCTCCCCTTGAGTCGCGTGCCACCCAGGGCCGGGGCGGGCCATCCCTTGGTGCTCGAGGCTAATGGCGTGGAGGCCCCCGTGTGTGTGTATCTTGGGTGAGTGAAATGCTGGAAACGCTTCCAACGGGAGCGACGCCCACGAGGAAACAGTCAGGTGTTGGCAGCTGACGGATGTGTTTTGTTGAGTACTGCTAAGGGATACCCCCCCTGCCCACCCCTCCGCTGCCTCATCACCCCCCACGCCTCCCCTCCCACCACAGTGAAGGGGCAACAACAACGCCACGCAGCCAGTCCTCGCGGCATGTTATCAAGGAGACAAAGGTTTGTCATTGACAGAGACATCAATTTCCACAAAACACTCACTGGTTGTGGCACGTCCGGTGTGTGTTTGGCGCTGCCTCGGGTCTGCTGGGCGAGACATCGTACACACCAAGGGTGACGGATCAACAAATAGATGATTTTCCACTAGATAGCCGATAGATAGCCGGGCTGTTCCGAGCACGAAGGAGGGACGCGGCCTCAGGCGAGAAAATGCTATTAGAAATATAAATGAGGAAATGCTAGTGTTGTTCACGAAGCTTGTGAGTCACCTGTCAATACATCTCTTGGGCGATGGCCTTACACAGGTGCGTCCACACACTTAGGGCGGGAGATGTGCACTTGACTTGTCGTTCATTCTCTTTGTCGCAGTTACCTTTGGGCGTAAAACTCGGCCAGGCCATCCGGGTGCTCGTATTCCTCTTCATGGGCGGCTGCACGGTGTTGAGGGCGGCCAGACATGACACTGACATGATTCTGAAGGACTCTCGGACTCGATGCTTGAGTGGCGAGGCGGCCAACCTTACCATGCATTTACCGCGTGTGGAATGAGGCAGACGTGACGGTGGGCTCCGGAAATGTTGTGTCCCGCCACGACGTCCTCCCTCTGGCTACCTTTGTGGCGGTGACGGCTCCAGAATAACCTTATTTGTGAGTTGTTTGTAGTGTGCCTGGATATACATAGGCCGTCCTTGTTTACAGTGATGGCTGACCTGATAATCGGTGGCGCCGGACTGATGATATTGGGCTATTACCGTCTAACCACCGTTGAACCGAGGAATATATGGATGTGATGTGAAAGTGTTATTCTTGTCAACAAATAACTCGTCCCGTCATTAGCTGATGAATTACGATATGTTATGCATCACTTGGATGGAAAATTGAGGAATGGTTAATTTGTCCTATTAATCAATTGACTAATTAACCAGTTCTACCTAAAAATATAGAGAAACAAATAAGTTATCGCTCGCCGCCGCTAATTACGAGCGGTAATCCTCGGAGGGCTCGGCTGGTGGTGGCACCTCGGCGGAACTTACATAGAAATTACTTTATATTCCCGACGGATGCTGATTTATGGTGAATTTCCTCTGTCTAGCGAGGCATCGGTTATGAGCTGTTAGTTGCAATATTGCTATGATGTATGTTGAACTGGGGCCTCCACATATTACAATATTTGTTCTTATTTATTTATTTACATGTTACTTCTTTATATATATATATAATAAATATTTTTCATTCAAGAGGCCTTAATTTTTAATCAAATTAATCATTTATCTTATATCCAACTGCCTAGTTAGTGTTGCTTGATTGCCTTGATGCTTTAATCGGAAGCCAACAGCCTCTTTTTAGGTAGGCACGGCATCGCCTTTAGGCTATAGCCAGTGGTTTAGGTCAAAGTTTCATATACTTCATATAGACAAGAAAAACACTCATTAAATATAAATTAACCTTGAAAGTAACTTCCGTCCTCACGCATGATTTCCTCAGGCAACATACAGAATCATGCCAGTCGAGGCAATGGCCATACAAATTAGTTATCTTCAGCCATCGGTGAAGAAATCGTCAGACTTATAGGCAATGAAGTACTCAAGGAAATCATTTCACGTATAAGGCTGTCAAAATATTACTCTATTTCAATGGATTCAACACCTGATGAAGGTCATGTTGATCAACTGACACTGATCTTCAGATACATGGAGGTTACACCTGTAGAGAGGTCTGTGAAGTTCTTACCAAATCAAGGACACAAGGCTCAAAAAATGTTTGAAGGTTTGATGAAATTTCTAACAGACTGATATTGACATTCAAAATTGTCGTGGGCAATCATATGATAATGCAACATCTATGGGTGCACGTGGGAGATACAATGGTCTGGGGTCCCCCCAGATTATCAGCCTCGCTTCGCTCGACACCCCATACTTTGTAAAATGTTGTAATTAAGACGGCCTCCACACAGAGGCTGCCCAGGGCCTCCACAGGTCTAAATCCGGCCCTGATTGTCATGTTGGATGCTCTAAAGGTCGATGTATTGACGATCACTTAACATTCTTAACTAAACTTCACTCATCCTCTCGTAGCGGCTCTTGTTGATACCTTTCCCTCAGTCACTACAAAACCTTGCGATGGAGTTTTACTTTCCTTACTTACTGTCTCTGAGAAAGGTTCTTTTCAGTCTCTGCAGAGAGTAACTTCTTACTTATTTTTTGCATTCCCCAAGCACTTCTAAACACAGCACTGTCGAAGGCTGCTCAATTCATTCATCCCCATTTGTCATCGTCTGCTGCTGTGTTGTCTATTTTGTGATCTATTATTTTTATTTATGTGCTTATTACTCTATTTCTTGTTCTTTTTCCATGATTTACTCCCATTTTGCAGCATTTCTAAACGAAGCCATACATAATTAAGGTAATTTATTTTATCCATCTTCCTATTACAAAAGTTAACTCAGTTTCTTCGCTTTATTCCCTTCACTGAACTTCATTTCAATCGACTTTGATATTTTTTCTTTCTCGCATAACTTGTAACGTTTTAGAAAGGAAAGTCAATAAAAAGGTATGTAAACTTTGTACTTTGTATAACTTTCCGTATTTTTCATGACAACACAAAAGCTTTCTACGTAAGATTATTTCAACAGCTAAAGGGGAGTTTCATTTCGATACAATTTTTAGATCTGTTTATGATTTTGTTTTTTACAGCCTTTAGGAACATACACCAAATTATTACCATCATGTTGAAGATCTTATAAAACCTGCTGATCCACTACCTGATTCCCGGCAACTCATAATTGATATGTAACGTAGCTTGATGTTGAACAAATATTTTCTTGGGAATGTATAAAGAGAAGGCAAAGAATATTTGATTACCTTATATATATCCCTACAGCACCGTAACTACTAATATTATAACTTCTACTTCTACTACTACTACGAAAAATGGGGCGTAGCAAAGACCATTTTCTACATAATAGAAACTGGAAGCCACACAACACACCACGACAGACCGAAGGAGGAGGAGGAGGAGGAGGATTACATAGGATTACATAGGAGTAACAGACACCAGGAGACCTATTGGTCCATAGCGAGGGTATCTGCTGAACTACATACTACTAACTATCACCTACTTGTAAGAAAACAGTTGGAAAATGATACCATGTCCCTAAAGAGGATAGGAACATGGAAGTTTCATAGTGCAGAATGATAGGATATGAAAAATACTAACTACAACTACCACTACCACTACAACTAATTCGATACGGGGGACTAGATACGAATTGCACTATCAATACCTATTTACTTTACAGTGCGCGTCAAGTCTGTTTTTGAATGTAGTTATTGTGTTGGCTCCGACAACATTTGCTGGTAACTTGTTCCATCGATCAACGACTCTAACATTGAAATAATTTTTACGGAGATCGGTGATGCAACGTTGACCGTTTAGTTTTAAACCATTATTTCTTGTTGTCACTTGAGTTGAAAGCTCGAATAGGTTCTCTTGATTAATGACATCAAAACCTTTTAGGATCTTAAAGGTTTCTATCAAGTCCCCACGGATTCTACGATCCTTTAAGGAAAACATATTAAGTTTCCGCAGTCTCTCTTCATAAGATGAATTTCGCAGAGAGGAATTTGTTTGGTTGCTCTTCTTTGCACTGATTCCAATTTGCTTGATCTTTACGAAACAGGGCGACCAGAAATTGAACGGCATATCCAAGTGCGGCCTAACCAAGGACGTGTATAATTGTGTCATTACTTTCGGAGTTTTATGTTCAAAGTTACGTTTAATAAAACCCAACATCATATTTGCCTTTTTACTGGCAGCTAGGCAATGCGAACTGGTTTCAGATCATTACTGATGATGACACCTAAATCCTTTTCTGCTGTACTTCAGTTAACGATTTATTTGCATTTTGATAGTTATATTTGAGGTTATCGTTGCCTATATGCATTACTTTACATTTATCGGAATGAATTTTAATAGCCATTTATCACTCCAATCTGATAGTTTGTCGAGATCACTTTGTATGAGTTCGCAGTTTTCTCTAGTATATGCTTACCGCCTAATTTGGTGTCATCTGCAAATTTCGATATTTAGATACAAATCCGCAGTCCAGATCGTTGATATATATCAGAAAAAGAGTAGGACCCAAGACCGAGCCTGAGGCACCCCACTAGTGACATCTAACCAATCAGATGCTCACCATTTATTACTACCCGTTGTTTACGATTTGAAAGCCAATCGCCAATCCATGAACATAATTGCTCCCTATGCCATGTGCCTTAGCTTGGTCAACAGTCGCTTATGTGGAACTGTATCGAAGGCTTTCTGAAAATCAAGGTATATTACATCCGAGGGAATTTTTGCGTCCCAGTTTGAATAAATGACATTTAAAAAAATCCAGTAGGTTTGTTAAGCAGGATCTCTTATTTCGAAATCCATGCTGGGAGTTTAGTATAGTTATTTTCATCGAGAAAAGACACTATTTTATCCCGTAATATTTTCTCAAATAGTTTAACAATCACGGACGTTAGACTAATTGGGCGATAATTACTTGCGAGGCTCTTACTCCCTTTCTTGAATATCGGTGTAACATTAGCTAATTTCCACATACTAGGAAATTTTTTTTCACTTAGCGATTGATTGAAAATAATCTTTAATGGGAGCGAAAGTTGACTGTGACATTCGCGAAGTAGTCGCGGCGAGATTTCGTCCACCCCCACGGATTTTGCTGGGTCAAGTTTCAGCAAATACTTTGATATTTCGTTACTGTATCTCTCCTATACCAGTCTATCCTTTCGAGTCCTGCATACATGTTTACTGGTTCTGGTAATGGAGTTTCGTCTTCTTTAATAAATACCGCATTAAAGTATTCATGAGTACGAACGCCATACTCTTATTATCATTTACCAAGATATATTATTATCTTTCAGTGGTCCAATACTTGTTTTGACGTTTTCTTACTTCGAACGTATTGAAAGAACCTTTTCGGGTTTGATTTGGATTCCTTTGCAATTTTTTCTTCATACTCGCGCTTTTTAGACTTAATTAGTCCTTTGCAGCGACGTTTGACGTCATTGTATTCTCTAGAATCGCAATCTGCATTTGATCGTTTGTAAACTTTATACGCTCGGCGCTTTCTGCCAATGATTTGTTGGATCTCATTATTCATCCAACTGGGTCTGTTTATGTTATTCAAACGTTTTCTTACCATGGGAACATGTTTTTCTACCACCGATTGGAGTTTATTAGTGAATACATTACACATGTTTTCGGCGTTATTACCATTTAACTTCGCTTAGTACCTTGCTGATCTTCGTGAAATCTGCTTTATTATAATTTGGGACTAATAACCGATTTTCTGTGATGTCTACATTGCAATTTATGCCGCATCTGATTAGCCTGTGATCACTGTTTGCCAAATGTTCACCTATATCGCAGTAATCAATCAGATCGGAGGAGGAGGAGGAGGAGGAGGAGGAGGAGGAGGAGGGGGGCGAGGGCGAAAAAGAGGAGATGAAACAATACTACGAGAAATTTAAGAAGGAAGAGGTGGAAGAGGAAGGAGGAGGAAGAAAAAGGAGGAGGAAGAAAGAGGAGGAGGAGGAATGTTAAGAAGGAAGAGGTGGAACAGGAAGAAAAAGGAGGTGGAAGAGACAGAAGGAGAGATAAGAAAAAGAGGAAAAGCAGCTAAATAATTAGAATCACCAGCTAGAGCAGTAATTTAGTACCAGGTTCTTCTTCTTTCATTACGGTACTGGACAATGAAAACAACGAAAACCAGTATTTTTTTGAGAATTAATATTTTGAATTTCAAGATTTTTGGTTTTGAGAAATACTCCTTTTATATTTTGTCTAACATTAAAAAGTATAAAGGTGTTAGAGGTATTACAGTATTACAGGTATAGAAAGTTCGATTCCTGCAATGTACGGGAATTCCAATGTACTAAATATTCCAGGCATTAGTATTCACAATTGATGTAAAATGATAGCCAAGAACAATAAGTAATATGAAAAATGATAAATGTAAAAAAACTGTATATGGATGAGATAGAGTTGGACGCGCCAATTAAATGAAACTATCGGTCCTCCTGTCAGTGTAAACCAGTGGTTCTCAAACTATGGGACGCGACCCAAAGTTGTGTCGCGAGATAAATTTTAATGGGTCCCAGGCACATAGAAAAATGGCTGATGTTTTCAATGTATTTTATCTACTTAACTGAAATTGAAAATATCCTTTTCACACCGCCAGGCGCCTGTTTCACACCCTCGCCACTGATGCCACTCCTAGGTTTTTCCACATAGATCTGTGTTTTTCTGCCTCGGCTTAGGTGTCTACTGTTCGATTTTTTTCAACAAACAACCTTTAACTTATGGGGGTTTTTTCTGCTCAAATGTTATAACATATATTACAATATTTTCCTTTTTATTGATGTTCATTTCTTGGCACTCCAGTCAGAAATTACTTATGTACCTAATGCTCGTTCATCCTCTCCCTATATCCTCCCTCTCCCTGGGCCCTACCTAGCGGTGTCTCTGACAGGAAACGATTCCTGTACAACACGCGTATGTTGAACTGGTCACTGGTGGGTGGTAGGCCCAGGCCCCTTAGCGGTGTCCGTTTTCTAGTTCCACCAACCGCTGGCGAGAGAGGCTGTGCCATTAGCAGCCATTTGTGTGAATAGAGCCGGTGAGTGTGGTGTGTGTGTGTGTGCAGGTAGGTAGATAAGTAGGACAGTGTTAGGTAGAGGAAGGGGAGATAGGGGGTGGTATGTGTTTCAGTCAGCCAGTCAGTCAGTCAGTTAGCCAACCAGCCAGACAGCCAGCCAGTTAGTCAGTTAGTCAGTGATTTTGTGTATTTAGTTTTTTGTCAAGGTTCTCTTATCTGTGTGTGTGTGTGTGTGTGTGTGTGTGTGTGTGTGTGTGTGTGTGTGTGTGTGTGTGTGTGTGTGTGTGTGTGTGTGTGTGTGTGTGTGTGTGTGATGGTATTTAGCACGGCACTATATAATAATATATGTTAAGCTTATACTGTTCATTTTATGTATTTTCATATATGATTTTTTGACCCTGTCTAGGGGGATTTTCAAGTAGCTATCTTGTTTTGTTTTTCATAATTAGTGGAAGTGACAACACTAACCCCCACTGCCTCAGTTAGCAGTGGGAATTATTGCACCTTATGTGTACGTGTTTGCTGATTATACTTTCCTGTTGTATTTTTCATATTCAGTTGTATTCGCTTCAGCAATGCTAAACAAGGGCCTCGTTTGCTGGATGCTGAATTTATGAATTTGCATCATACACGGTTTCATGGAAAATTTCAAAGAAGAACGCACCAAATGTCGCCCCTGTCAGCACGTGTACACATTGGTATAATATTGGTATAATATTGGTATAATATTGGTATAATATTGGTATAATATAGGAATCAAAAGAAAGGGTTGACACAGACAGTTGAGATGATGACAATGTAAAGATCACGGCACTTGATAATATGACGTGCGTGTTACGAAGACCGGGCAAACATATCAGCGGCCGATAGTGTTTGAAGATAGTGTGGATAGTGTTGAAGGTGTTCGCAGTGTGTGGGGCGTGTGGCCTCACTCTGGTGCACAGCCCCGCCTGGCCACCATGGCGTCCAGTTCTTGCCGCCACGCCTCCCTATCGTTACTTAGGGCGTGCAGACGGTTGCCCCACTGCAGCAGGAGGCCCTCGCGGTTGTGGGAGTAGTCTTCGTACCGCAGCTCGCGCTCCTTGACGGGCTGGGGCACGTCGGCCACGTTGAAGCGCAATTTCCGGGCCCGGGCAGTGTCGGGCACTTGCTCACCCTCGGCGGTGGGCTTCGCTCTATATTTATTACGCATCTTCTGCCGCTGGTCGGCGTCCAACTCATCGTTGAGTTGGACAACCCTGCCCCGCCGGGCTTCCAGACGTTCGCGGTGTTGCCGTTCAAACACGCGATACTGTCGCCGAAGCTCAGCAAGACTCGTCGTCTTGCTGCATTCCGTACAGTTAAACAGCAGGAGGCAGTGTTCACACCTCAGGCTGAACACTGAGTCACCCTGCTGCGACGGCGGGCCGTCACCCTCCCGCGCAGGGGCACTCCTCGCGTCCCTCCCGGCGGGTACGGTCGTGTCCGGGGCTTGACTCACGATCTGAGCGGCCTTAATGTTCTCGTGAACATTTCCGTCCCTTGACGGCATTGGCGACTGGGAGGAACACGCACGCGCGTGCGCCCGTTCCTTCCTAGCACCGTCACTCCTCACTGAGGCCACGCGGCGCGCCCCAGGTGTCGGGGCAGCCTAACCGAACACCTTGGTCGAGGTGTACTCGGGGCATTGGCGGCCGGCAGATTCCTTAGCACGCTGGCGTTGACTTCTCGCCGCTTGCTATCTGGCCGCTGCTTCTCCTCCTCTTCTCCTCCCCTTCTTCTCCCTTTTCCTCTTCTCCTCCTCTTGCTTCTCCTGCTCTTCCTCAAGGCACACCGCAACCTGCACCTCCGCAGCCTTCTCTGTCTCCTCCTCCTCCTCAACGCACACCGGAACCTTCTCTGTCTCCACAGTCTCCTGCTCCTCTTTCATTTCCTCCAGCGCCTCCGCCTTCTCCACTACTTCCTCCTCCTTCTCATCCAGTACTTCTTCCTCCTCCTCAACGCACACCGGAACCTTCTCTGTCTCCACAGTCTCCTGCTCCTCCTTCATTTCCTCCAGCGCCTCCGCCTTCTCCACTACTTCCTCCTCCTTCTCATCCAGTACTTCTTCCTCCTCCTCAACGCACACCGGAACCTTCTCAGTCTCCACAGTCTCCTGCTCCTCTTTCATTTCCTCCAGCGCCTCCGCCTTCTCCACTACTTCCTCCTCCTTCTCATCCAGTACTTCCTCCTCCTCCTTCATCTGCTCCACACGCTCTGGTTTCTGAAGGGCCGGGGGTCTGAGCCACAGGCCCAGCGCTGCCAGGCCCCCCGCCACGAGGCCCAGGTCCTCCCAGGGGTGGCCCCCCACGGCACTCACGACCTCAAACAACACTGATGCTGATAGATCCATTCTTGGGAGCATGGTGAGATGTTTGTTGCTGAGACACCGTGGCGTGATTAGGGCTGACGTCAAAAATGGGAAAAGGAGGTTGGAGTTGGCAAAGAGATTAGAGTTAAGAAGAATAGAACCTGGGCACAGAGGTACGCCGGGTATCACTCGCAGGACACACGCTGTAGGCTGCCCAATACTTCACTACTGATGAAGGTGAGGGTTGTGATTGGTGGAGAGACAACTAATAGGAATAACACAAAAGATAATAAAGCCCTGTGATTGGGTAGCAGAAAAGCAATAAGGATAACAAAATATGATACCTACCTTATAATAATACCTACCTTATATTAATTAGGTAGAAGGTACCTAATACTACATACTAATACGGCGTTCATATATATATATATATATCCAATAAGGAGAGATATTGAAAATAGCAAAAGTATCAGCTTGAGAGAGAGAGAGAGAGAGAGAGAGAGAGAGAGAGAGAGAGAGAGAGAGAGAGAGAGAGAGAGAGAGAGAGAGCAGATACCCTCGTTATACGCTGGGGAGTCTCCTGGTTGGTATCTATCTGTTCTTCTTATGTATTCCTCCTCCTATATTTTCCTTCCTTCCATATTCCTGCCCTCTTCTTCTTCCCTATTATCTCTCCTCCTCCTCCTCCCTTGTCTGCCCTTTGTTCTCAGATAAACTCAAGAGCGCCCTTTATAACCCTCCCTTTACCATGCCATTAGTCTGCAGTGGTTCTCAAACTATGGGCCGCGACCCAAAGTTGAGGAGGAGGAGGAGGAGGAGGAGGAGGGGTTCTGATTCCTCTCAGGGGGTGATGCAAATAGCCACACCTCACCGAAGGCCTAAGAAACTACCCCCCCTCCAACACTGCCCCTCCAGCTCCCTCCTTTGCCCCCCTTCAGTCCATAACTCAGCGAGGATCAGCGGGTGGGCACGAGCAGGGTCATAACATAACTATATGACCCTGGGCACGAGAGGGAAGAGTTGCGTGCGTGTGTTGTGTGGTAACCTAATTAATATGGTGACACTTTCCCTTCCTCACATTACTCATGAGTCATTAACATTTATTGACATACACTCTCTCTCTCTCTCTCTCTCTCTCTCTCTCTCTCTCTCTCTCTCTCTCTCTCTCTCTCTCTCTCTCTCTCTCTCTCTCTCTCTCTCTCTCTCTCTCTCTCTCTCTCTCTCTCTCTCTCTCATTAGGTACAGTCATAAATTTCAGGTGATATGAGGCGGGACAGACACTAGCTCGTGCAAGGAAAACATTCATCATAGGGGAAAGAAAACTCATTTCTGTGTTGTTATTGGAAAGTTCACAGTTCTTCCTATAGTTTTTTTTCCCTTTCTTTACCGTCGCCGCTCCTTTCCTCCGTTTCGCTTAAGTTTTCGCTCTAAGCACCTCCTTACCCACCTTTCTTTTTTCGTCTCTTTGCTAAAGGAGATGGAGAGAAGGTTTTGTATAGCTTCAGCAGAAGTTTCCAAAGAGAAAAGTAGGAAAAGAAGACGAAGATGTGAGGAAATGAAAGCATTTTTAATACCTTTTTCCCTGCACCGTCCCTTCTACCTCCATTTTCCTGGCCATCATATTCCTTGTCCTCTTAATCACTACCGTCGTTGTTCTTATCTTCCTCTTTCTCCTCTTAAGTGGATGACAAGACACCACCTGCTCACTGCTATAACATGACACCCTTTGTTCCATAAGGTAAAGATGATGATGAGAACACAATATGAGCAAGACTATTATTTATGTGTGACCTTGAAACCTGCCATGCCCAAAAATTCCCACGCACGTCCTCGTATCATGAAGGAGGGAAAGGGACATGTAGGGCCTTGAACAACGGGCTATTGGGTCTTCGGGGAGTGGTAACAGGATCTAATCACCTCCCCGTTAAATGGCTGCGGGAGTAACCTTGACTCATGCGTGAAAAACTATTGATGGGCTGTGGAAAGTTGAAAGCTAAATGGGTGAGTTTCAGCAGTGAGCGTTGATGGAGAGTGGTGTCCATTACTGTGTGTGTGTGTGTGTGTGTGTGTGTGTGTGTTGTGTGTGTGTGGTGTGTGTGGGGTTGTATGTTGTGTGTGTGGTCTGTGTATGTGTGTGTGTATATGTGTGTGTGTGTGTGTGTGTGTGTGTGTGTGTATATATGTGTGGTGTGTGGGTGTGTTGTTTTGGGGTGTGGTGTGTTGTGTTGTGTGTGTGTGTGTTGGTTTTGTGTGTGTGTGTGTGTCATTACAGGAAATGGTGGTTGTTATTTGAAGGGAAGGGTGAGTCGTGCCCGTTTAGCCATGTGATCTTCCTGGTTTAGTGAACTGAATATAAAGCAGCGATGGTTTTATGCAGCAGTTGGGGACGATGAGGGAGGGAACGCAGCCGTCACCCCGCGTGTGTTTTATTATTTTTTTGCTTGAGTTTAAAGGTATTGCTTGTGGTGTGTTGGGGAGGGGCTTTTTTCTTCATCTTTTTTTTGTGTGTGGGTGTGTGTTCGTGTGTATTTATACATGAAGCGACTGCACATTTATCACCATTGAAATGCATAATTGAGTTCACCTCCGGCATCTCGGTGAAGGATGTTTCCGGCCAGTAAACGAGACGCATCAATCACTCGACTCCTGATTCTTGAACGCATTAGTATGAACGCATTGTCTAGAAGGCATCCACAGTTTTAAGACACACAATGCATGCTAATAATAACAGACACAAATTTACGATCCATTACCTGTATTATTCAACAGGTACGAGATAGATAGCGTCAATATGTGGAAACAAATAGAAATAGCAATAAAACCATCAGGCGAGAGAGAGAGAGAGAGAGAGAGAGAGAGAGAGAGAGAGAGAGAGAGAGAGAGAGAGAGAGAGAGAGCATACACCTCCACCACCAGCACATAACAGCAAGGCAGGAAACAAGAAGCGCTCAGGATCCATCACGGACGCGCCCCTAGAAACGCAATATTTTCATCAAAGTCTCATCGCCGGCAGGAGTCTAGGAGCAGAGGGAGGATGGACCGAGGGCGGGAGTGACGGGCAGCACCAGCAGCCCTTCGCCCCGCCACGGCGCCACCCAGTACACGGCTCAGTGTGCGGCCAGCCAGACGTGGGATGCTCGCCGCTCCCGCACCACCTGCGCCTCAGCCCTCAGTCGCTCCACGTCGCCCACCCCGCGTCGCTCTGCACCTCACGCCCTCCCGATGGCGCCCTTGATTCCCGGGTAGCCGCTTGTGTCTCCTCACACTTGTTGACCCTAAATTTGACTAGAAAGTGACTGATTCGGAAAAGTTAGAGGCGATTTTGCGATAAGATTTCTTGCACTTCGAAGATTTTATTCTTCTTCCTCCTCCTTAGCTGTGTCTTTAGCTGAGGCCTTTAGCGGTGAAGGTGGTCTCGGCTAGTGACTCTGTGTGTGTGCGTGTGGTGTGTGGTGTGTGTGTTATGGCTCTAAACTCGGATAACTTTGACCTCCTATTATACCAGTGTCCTCTTGACCTCACGCCCTGGTTAGTGGAAGGGTTGATGTCCTCAGCAGTGACCGTCGCCCTGCTGCCTGTCTTCCCTCCTTCCGCTCCTCCGTCGGGAAGTGTCGCCATCCACCCGCCTTCCTTCCACCCTCACGTGAACATTTTCATACTTAGTGAACGTAATGAAAAGAATAGATACATGAGGTATCAGGGCAATTCTAATTGATAAAACGAATAATCGCATGCATTTTTATTATTAAAGACGAGAAAACGGATGTCAAATGTAATATATTAATACTCTGAAAGACGTGTATTCGGGAAGAAAAAAAAATAACTGGACATGTTTCATACGAACTCTAGACTTCTATGGAAAAGACTCTCAAAATGAAACGTTGTCATTTTTATTCATTTTTTTCTGACCACAACGTAATCTGAGAAAAATTAACTCTATCACTTTGACATCATTTCCAAGTGCTGACTTTACGTAACAAGAGTTTGGTCGCCGTAATTATCCGTGTATGACTCACACCTAGACGAGCGAACCACCGAGAGCGAGCCAGTGAAGGGAGGAGGCTGGCCGGACCCCCGACTCTCGAACGTTCCGAAGCTTCACATAACTCAGGCTCGACCATCCATCAACCTCCCAACCCGCCTCAGTTAACAACGAGACGTGACGCGCTGCGGTGGTGAACGGTGCGAGCAGGGTCATATAGTATGACCCTGGGTGCGAGGACTCAGGAAACTAGCTAGACTCGTTGGAAGTGCGTTTTTGTGAGATTGTGAGAACACTGACGAAGAAGACGCTGAAGGGAGGAGTCAGACGTCCTTCCCTCATCACCAGTCACCACACTCACGCCTCACACAAGCCGCTGGTCTGGCCGGGCATAAGTGAGGGTCTGTGGTCTCATAGCCTCCTGCACCTGTGTCACATCCCGGCATCTCCTTGACCTCCACGGCCTCCTTCATCACCTTCTACGCCACTTTCTCCATCACCGCCGCAATGGATCTCCTCACACAAGTCATCTTCAGCACAGGTATGTAGATTCTCCAGTGATTTTCGTGTATCTAGTAGTAGTAGTATTTTTTTGGGGGGCGGGGGGGGGGGGTTGAGGTTAAAGATTGATCTTCACGCCCTCTGTCCCCCCGCGCGCCCTGACACCCGTGATCCGCGTTAGGTGTGTGATATTAAATGTTTCACAGACATGGATGTGAGGGGCGTTATCACTCCTTTTTATCTTTAGTAGTCTTTCACCTTCAGGCTGCGGCTCTTCCCACTTCACTTCACCAGTCTTGATTATTACTTCACCTCATTCTCACCTCACACTTATCTCACACTCACATTTACACACACTCACACTCACCTCACACTCACCTCACACTCACACTCACCTCACACTCACCTCACACTCACACTCACTTCACACACACTCAACACTCACACTAACTTCACACTCACCTCACACTCACACTCACTTCACACTCACACTCACTTCACACTCACACTCACACTCACTTCACATTCACACTCACTTCACACTCACCTCACACCCACACTCACACTCACTTCACACTCACACTCACTTCACACTCACACTCACTTCACACTCACAAATTTACAACCCACAATCAACACTCACATCACTTCACACTCCCCCTCACACTCACCCATCACACTCACTTCACACTCATAAATCACTTCACACCCCACTACATTCACACTCCCCCTCACACTCACACTCACTTCAACACTCACACTCACTTTCACACTCACACTCACACTCACCCACACTCACCTCACCTCACATCACTTCACACCCCACTTCAACACCACACTAACTTCACACTCACCCCACACTCACACTCACTTCACACTCCCTCACACTCAACTCACTTCCCCCCACTCACACTCACTTCACACTCACACTCACCTCACTTCACACTCACTCACACTACACTCACCTCACACTCACACTCACCTTCACACTCACACTCACTTCACACTCACACTCACACTCACACTCACTCATTCAACTACTTCACACTCACACTCACACTCACTTCACACTAACACTCACCTCCCCACTCCCACTCACTTCACACTCACTCTCACACTCACTTCACACTCACCCTCACCTCACACTCACTTCACACTCACACTCACTTCACATCCACTCACACTCACTTCACACTCACCTCACACTCACCCCTCAACTCACATCACACTCACCACCTTCACACTCACTCCACTCACACACACACCCCTCACTTCACACTCATTCACCCACACCACTTCACACTCACTTTACACCAACCTCACACTTTACACTCACACTCACTTCACACTCACACTCAAACTTTAAAACTCAACTCACTTCACACTCATACTCACTCAACCCTCACACTCACACTCACTTCACACTCACATCACTTCACACCACACTCTTTCACACTCACTTAAAACTCACACTCACTTCACACTCACACTATTCACACTCACTTCACACTCACACTCCCCTCACTTCACACTCACACTCCACCTTCACATCACCTCACCTCCCATCACCTTTACACTCACACTCACTTCACACTCACACTCACTTCACACTCACACTCACTCAAAATTCACACTCAACCCGCTTCACACTCACTTCACACTCACACTCACACTCACACTCCTTCACACTCACACTCACAGTCACTTCACAACTCACTTCCACTCACACTCACTTCACACTCACACCCACACACACTCCCCTTCACACTCACCTCACCCCTCACCTCACACTCACACTCACTTCACACTCACAATACTTCACACTCAACTCACCCCACACTCACACTCACTTTACACTCACACTCAACCCCCTCCACTCACACTCACTTCACAAATCACCACCCACATTCACTTTACACTCCACCACACTCACTTCAACCACTTCACACTCACCACCCCCACCTCATTCACAAAACCTCACACTCACACTCACTTCACACTCACACTTACTTCACACTCACTCACACCCACACTCACACTCACTTCACACTCGCCTCACACTCACACTCACTTCACACTCACCTCACACTCACACTCATTCATTCTCACCTCACACTCACATTAACAGCCACAGAGTCACGAAGAGTTAGCCTCACACTCATACCCGTCCTAATCAGTTTAAAGAGAGTGGGAATTACCCTCTTAGGTAATGGATGAAGAGCATAAGGATGAAGACCACTTACAGGATATTTACCTGTGTATATAGCGATAAGTGCCATTCTTGCAGGTCTCCGGAGGTTAAAAAATGTGTCGCTTTGATGACCTTTTTTTCTGTTTTTCATCCCTCACCCGCCTCGCGAAAGTGTAACGTGAGGCTTGAATTTCGCGTGTATTGAGCTGAGTGTTGGAGTGTAGGCTCCACCACCACCACCACCACCCCGCCGTGAGCCTCCTACACCCCGGGCCACCGTGGCTCCCTCTCCCGTCGCCTTACCTCTTCCCTGTGGCTCCTTGGGCGTGCATCCAGTCCTTTTCTTGCTTTCTGTTATGTCTTTATCCCGGAGAACATGCACTTGTCGAGAGAGAGAGAAAAAAAATATATACGATCACGTTTAGGTAAAGCTGCAGTTTAACATGGACATTGGTTACGTAATCTAACCTGATTAAAGGGTCTCCGCTCCCCAAGACCCCCCCCTCCCCCGCAAGCTCACTAACCTAACCTGGACATTGGTTACGTAACCAAAAATAGGGGCCAGCCTCCAGATCCTTCATGTAATTATTAAAATTTTCCGACGGCTTGTGTAGGGTGAGGATATTCAAATGGTTTTCAATCTACATGTTGAGGACGATTATAACTACATGCCTTATATTGTATTAAACTACAGTAGAACCCACGTTTGGAAATTTAAGATAAACTCGAAAAACGTGCAATATTGTTTTAAAAATTGGTTCGGTGAAGGTTTTATTTTGTAGTTTTTAAGTGCCATTCTAAAGAGAAAAACTGACAGTTGACAATTTTTTCCAATTTTGTTTATTTTGTTTGATCCCTAACACATAACCAATATCTCTCTTCCTTCTCTCCTTTCTCTCTCTCTCCTCTCCTCTCCTCTTTTCTCTCTCTCTCCTCTCTCTCCTCTCTCTCTCTCTC
This sequence comes from Chionoecetes opilio, assembly GCA_016584305.1. Lineage (NCBI taxonomy): Eukaryota > Metazoa > Arthropoda > Malacostraca > Decapoda > Majidae > Chionoecetes > Chionoecetes opilio. The sequence goes on along the minus strand of JACEEZ010023442.1, from coordinate 46,440 downwards.
TCTCTCTCTCTCTCTTTCTCTCTCTCTCGTTTTTCTCTCTCTTCCCTCTCCTCTCTCGCCCTCTCTCTCTCTCCCCTCTCTCTCTCTCCCCTCTCCTCCCTTTTTCTCTCCTCCCTCTTTTTTTTCTCGTCACGACTCATTATCATAGTTCCTCGCGCATTCTGTCCTGAAAACAGCAAAATGTACTCCTACTTTTCCGACCCACCAGCAAAGAGTAACACACACACACACACACACACACACACTCCGTAGTGTAGTGGTTATGAGGTACTCCGTAGTGCAGTGGTTAGCACGCTCGGTTCACAAGCGAGAAGTCCCGGGTTCGATCCCCGGACGGAGAGGAAACATATGGGCTGTTTCCTTAAAACCCTTGCCCCTGTCCACCCAGCAGTGAATGGGTACCGGGTGTCAGCCGGGGGTTTGTGACCCCCCTCCCGGGGTGGTGGCTTCGGCTAACACTAACCACTACGGATGAATTATAAAAATGTTGATATGGAGGCGAGGCCATACGAGCGTTGCTCTGGCCCTGTAAAAATACAACTAGATCAATACAACTAGATGAATACACACCACACACACACACACACACACACACACACACAGACACACACACACTCACATATATACGTATCCTATCTATTCTTCTTATATTAATAAAAGCGAAAGTGTGTGTGTGTGTATGTCTGTGTGTGTGTGTGTGTGTGTGGTATAGGTTCCGCCCCCCGTGGCGGAATCCCATCATATACCACATTTTTGGAACCAGGTTGACCAGGGGAAGGTTTTAAGCCCACTTATGAGATGATCCGATCACTTTTTTTTTTTTTTTTTTTAACAGCCTATTAGCGATAATTGTGAAAAAAAGTGGGTTGCGAGAATTGAGGAAGCCTTGATGTAGGATGATGGGTAATGGGTGAGTGAATGGGTGGGGTGATGGGTAATGGGTGTGGGGTGATGGGTGAGTGAATGGGTGGGGGGTGATGGGTGAGGGAATAGATGGGGGGTGATGGGTAATGGGTGAGTGAATGGGTGTGTGGTGATGGGTAATGGGTGAGTGAATGGGTGGGGGGTGATGGGTAATGGGTGAGTGAATGGGTGGGGGGTGATGGGTAATGGGTGAGTGAATGGGTTGGGGGTGATGTGAATGGGTTGGCGTTAATACATACATTTCTACATCCATGATTTCAGGAAAGTTAGAAGGGGCTATCTGGAGAGTCTGTGTTTGGTGGGCCTTCGGCCCACCAAACACAGGTGGTGGGCCGAAGGCCCACCAATAGCCCTCCGCAGGAGCTACCCAAAAAGTCCGCCCGGAGGGCGGCTTTGCGGCTAGTAGTTATATATTAGTGATATAAAATTAATTATATCCTGGTGGCATGCACTATTATTGTTATTATCATCATTATTGAATTAATGTTACTATTATTACACACACACACACACACACACACACACACACACACACACACACACACACACACACACACACACACACACGAGAGGCTGCGCTGTGGGGCGGCCTCAGTGATTGGCTCAGATTTAAAGAGGGAAGTGGAGGAACGGAGGAAAGGGAGAGAGAGAAGATAGAGAGAGGAAAGGGAGAGGCGAGATAGAGGGAAAGGAGAAGATTAAATAAATTCCTATTCCATGTGAATGATTTCTTTTATCATATTCTCTATTTCCATCATCCTATATTTATATTTTCCTTTCCTGCATTTTTTACATGAACCTTCCTCGCTTTTCCTACTTTACTTCGCATTATTTTTTCTTTACATTCCTTTTTATCACATAATCATTTCTGGTTCTCATTTCCTCCTTTCGTCCTTAATGGTTCTTGCCTTCTAGCTGTTCCCTCTCTCTCTCCCTCCTTTCCTCCTTTTTTTTCTTTCCTCTCCTCGTCTCCCTCTTTCTCCACTACTTTATAACTACATTAAATTCTCTTAAACCCTTGAATACCTTCCTTGATGGGCGAAAAGCCGCTGTGTTTCCTCGCTACTGGTGTGGTTCTGAATGGCCTGTTTGAAGGTTTCTGCGGGAGTTTAAAGCTCTCTTTAGATTATTCTTAATGGCTTTCAACTTATTCATACTCGTACACACACTTAGAGGCTCACTTTTCTTTTCTTATCAAACGTCATTCTGAGTTTTCGTTTCTGTACTTGTCTTGATCTCGTACCTTAGGATTTATAAATGATTTTTGCCTCTGTTTATTACAATAGTATATATTTTATGTTTGTTTATTATATTTATTTTAGCTTCGATACTTTGCCTTTTTTATATATACTTTTAATATTTCAAACATCCCAATTTTGCTGATGTATAACCTTTCATTCCTTTTTGTTCAGTTGAGTTGTGCAAACATTTAATAAGTTATACATTTAATTCAATACATCATGAATTCTTTATAGTAAGTTTCGTACATGTATAATAGTGTCCAATATGGCCTCTATGGTATACTGGCTCGCGTTTCTACTTATGAATCCATGGTTTTAGGGTTCGAATCCCTATTTAATGACACACAGGTAATTCAGGTCTTACTTTACCTGGCGTCGTTAAACATACACCTGAAGGGAACCAATTGACGTGGCCTGAATGGCGGGATACAGACGAATTAATTTGGGGGAATGAGCGAGAGAGAGAGAGAGAGAGAGAGAAGAGAGAGAGAAGGAGGAGGAGAGGAGAAGAAAAGGAGGGGAGGAGAGAGAGAGAGAGAGAAGAAAAAGAAAAAAAGAGAAGATTGCATGACTAAATCGTAAAAAGATATGCGAGTGATCTTTTCAAATAGCAGACAGTCAGGTAAATCAAGGTCACATTAGATAGAGGCTTCTTTTTCCTCAATCATGACACCATTCTGTTACTTCCTTTGATGTTACGGTTAGAAGTCAACAACCATTTCTGTCCTAAGGTCTTCTTTCCCTACACAAATTCATGAAAAAAATCTAATCAGAAAAACAATATAAATTCGGCATCCAATTTTCATCGTGATAAAGTATAATCTCCCTTTTTCATACTTTGGCTCTTTCCATTTATTGCCGCATGAATCCTTTTTCGCAGTCTTTTGTTTCCTTATTGACCTCTCGAGCGTCTTATCGTCGGCTTGAATCCTTTTCACACACAATCTCGCCGTGACAGTGCTCCTCCTCCTCCTCCTCCTCTGCCTTCTCCTCCTCTTCAGTCGATTATTGTTTCCTGATATTTTTTAAGGAAACACTAAAACTCTTACCAATAACCTTTATGATCACCAATTGTTGTCCTTTCGCTTCCAAACTGCGATCATCAGTGTGTGGCATAAACTTAGTCATTTTTATATATTAAATGATTATATTTACCTGTTAATAGTTTTGTTTTTATCATCAGTTATATTTCCTTTCGTTATCCATTGAAAAAAAAAAAAAAAATTGTAAAGTATTTTCATGTACGTATTTTAGTCTTAACTTTTAATCGGGTAATTAACATGCAAATGAGCATAACCAGGCAATGGAAGGGAACACAATACACTAATAACATAAAGGCAACATTTTGAGCCGTGTTTAATGTATCGATAATTGGATCATTGTATTAACGCGTTCTCTCATGAAGGGGTTTTCAGGGCAGTTATTTGTGTTTCAAGTAATGATTGCTCGGATCTACTACACTTACAAGCACACCCACGACCCTAATTGTATTGGGTAATTAATTAGCATGTAGAGTTAATACACGTGTTCCCCCTCGAGCCAGTGTGGGTGAGCCAGCGCCATATTGTGATGGGAGACTCCACTAAATCACAGAGTAATTAGGAAGCCAGTTTTCTGTCAATGGCTAGCGATTAAAAAATATATATCTCTCATCCTTACGACAATATATTTAAAGTATAAATGAAAAGCAGGGGGTTGTACATTTTCTCATTTCTTTGAACGTAGCAAATCATTAAAAAAATTTGAAGCTTTGCAATGTTAGTTTTTTGCCTGATTCAATATTTATTCTTTCAAACAGTGTTGCCTTAACAGTGAATGTTCTCTTGCTTTCCAGTGTCACCTTTTTTTTCAACCCAATTTCTCTGTTCATTTACTTCATTTATATTTAGTCAACTGCCATAGTCAATTCACTCTTCATCTGCCTTTTATCTATACCCTTTCCAACACCCTTCCCTCCTCTCCCTCCCTTTCTTCTCTTCCCTCCATTCCCATCTCCTCCTCACACACAAAGACAAAAAACATAGGGACGAACACACCCACACACATACAAAAACAACAACAGGATAGAGATTGAGCTTTGACTCGTATCTTTAAAAAATACGTCCTTATTATCCTTGTTTTGCACCTCTGTCTATATAGCTTCGTCCCACATACTTTTTATCTTCCTTACCTATACGTCTTAACAAAGTCTTTGTCTTTGGTCTTACCTTATCTCACCCCAAGTCTATTATCTTCATATAGTTCCCTACATCATACCTGTTCTTCCTATGCTTGTTCTTCTTATCGTTGTCTGTGTAATTGTTCTTCTTACCTCTGTCTGTATCTACCATCTGTCCGTCCTCCCTGTCGTCCTGTCACCTATCGTTCTCCAATAGAGTTTCCGATCTTCTGACGGTTCTATCATTAAACAAAAAAGAGCGACGTATTCAACACCAACATTTTAAAGCTCGAGAGAGAGAGAGAGAGAGAGAGAGAGAGAGAGAGAGAGAGAGAGAGAGAGAGAGAGAGAGAGAGAGAGAGAGAGAGAGAGAGAGAGAGAGAGAGAGAGAGAGAGAGGAGAGGAGAGAGAGAGAGAGAGAGAGAGAATACTATTAACTAAATGTACACACTCCTCATCTGAATGCATCTCTTTTTTTTTCCCTCTAAATATAATGTTACTTGCTCTCGAAATGGCCTCGCATTGTAACGCGTTTTAAAAACGTACTCGTACGTGCGTAGTTATTTAAAGTGTACGAGTGTAGGTAATATAGGTACGTACCCAGTTTGTTCGTACCTTAACGACAGGTGCACGGCGACTCAACATTTGGCTGTAAACCATTTAAATATTTCAACACCAAAGAGACTGTATACATTTCGCGCTTATTAAAAAATCGTCGCATCGGCTTCTCTTATACAACTTATGCGAATACACACACACACACACACACACACACACACACACACACACACACACACACACACACACACACACACACACACACACACACACACACACACACACACACACACACACACACACACACACACACACACACACACACACACACACACACACACACACACACACACACACACACACACACACACACACACACACACACACACAAGCGAACCTAAACAAACTCGGGTCCGACCATGCAAACTTTTCATGACAGGAAGTAATAAATAAAAATGATGTAAGAAAAGAGGAGCCTTGTTTGGCCCTCCGTTCCCGTGCGCCAGACTACTTGTTATGGGTAATATACATGTAGATACACACCACTCCACTGTACTCCAACTCTCTAAGGTGAGGCGGAAATATCAACACACAGAGAGAGAGAGAGAGAGAGAGGAGAGAGAGAGAGAGAGAGATCAGATCAGATCAAAACGTTTATTATGAATAATGTACACATTATACATAATACAATATAATTAAGGGTACAAAATAGAAACAAAGGGGCCACCCCCCATGCAGGCTGCATAGGAAGGATTGCCATGATTAATGAAGTTAGATAGTAAATTTGTTAATTACATTTAGATATGCATATACATAAGATTATGCTATGTTACATATATATTTATTTATTTATTTTTTAGCATTTAGTCAGCTCCATGATCATGCTCCCGTGGTCAAAAGCAGTACTCATTAATAAGCAAACGGAAGGTGAATTATACGTTTTTACGAGAATACTAAGAATGCTGAGTACAGGAGGAGGATGAAAGGCAATAGGTAATGTGTTTTCTTCAATCCCTTTATTATAGTGGCGCCGCCCCCTGCATAGCTTCATTAATTTAAGGGAACCATTAATATGACTCAATGGGAAGTGACTGGTTCCTGCGTCCTGTTCCTCCCGCTCTGCTTGCCGCATCGCCCTGAGCTGCTGCTGATAAATGGGAGTGGAAGGTATTGTTCGGATGATGATTATGAGTCCGATGCCGATGATGAAGGAACTATGTCTTTGTGACATATGTCTCTCTCTCTCTCTCTCTCTCTCTCTCTCTCTCTCTCTCTCTTCTCCTCTCTCTCTCTCTCTCTCTCTCTCTCTCTCCTCTACTCTCTCCTCTCTCTCTCATCTTCTCTCTCTCGTCCTCTCTTCTCTCTGCTCTCTCCTCTCTCTCTCTCTCTCTCTCTCCCCTCCTCTCTTCTCTCTGCTCCTCTCTCTCTCTCTCTCTCTCTCTCTCTCTCTCTCTCTCTCTCTCTCTCTCTCTCTCTCTCTCTCTCTCTCTCTAACTCTCTCTCCTCTCTCTCTCTCATTCTCTCTCTCTCTCTCTCTCTCTCTCTCTCTCTCTCTCTCTCCTCTCTCTCTCTCTCTCTCTCTCTCTCCCCCTTCTCTCTCTCTCTCTCTCTCTCTCTCCTCTCTCTCTCTCTCTCTCTCTCTCTCTCTCTCCTCTCTCTCTCTCTCTCTCTCTCTCTCTCCTCTCTCTCTCTCTCTCTCTCTCTCTCTCTCTCTCTCTCTCTCTCTCTCTCTCTCTCTCACTACCCCTTAGCTCTTCACATCCTCTTCGCTCCTTTGAAACGCTACCACACTTTTTGCATTCTTAAATTTGAACATAAGATAATCGGAGGTGGAGGAGGAGAGGAGAGGAAGAGTAGAAGGAAGAGGAGGAGGAGAGGAGAGGAAGAAGGAGGAGGAAGAAGAGGGGGAGACGCATCCTGTCCTTCTTCTTTACTTCTTTTTTTGTTTCTTCTTCTTCATCTCTATCTTCTTCTTTCTCTTTCTGTCTTTCTTCTTCTTTACTACAGACATAGACCACTATATCTCTGGACTGTTTACGCGCCAGTGTTTTGAAATCGCCGCGCTGCATACTGGCCCCAACGGGGATCGCCAGTTTCACTAGAACGCTTGGTGTGGGAAGCTGTACTACCACACTCATCTCCGTAAGCGTGCGCTTTTTGTATTTGTTATTATTCTGTGCATGTTTTTATTACTGTGACATAAAATGTTGCTACCGGTCCAAGCCCTTGTGTCAAAATCCATTGGTTACGTGCCGGTTACCTGGCACATTCGGTCTTAAACAGTTACAAGTGTGGGTCCTGCTATGACCTCCTCGTGAACAAGGAGACTTCACGTGAACATGCTGAGGTGAACGTACAAGTGGGTGACGACGAGGATGTGGAGTTACGCGGGCAGGATGTGGTCGTCGCCGTGAAATCATTCACAGATTTGTTGAGTCGCGGGAGGCTGGTGTGTCCCTCCCAGTTCACTGTCTCTCTCACCAAGGACGTGTGCCACATATACAGGTGGCTTTGGAAGGAGAAGGCGACGAGGTATACCCTGTTCGGCTGCAGCAAACCCAAGGCGACCTTCCAGCAGGTCATTGACACCCTTGGGGAGGAAGACGACCTACATTGCTCTGTGCCAACAACCACTGTTTTCTCGAGAAGGTGTACTTCTCAATTGCGGGTGCCCTGTTCAATGTCTTCACATCTAATTACAGCATAGGAAATAATAGTGAAGTGAATGCCAAGCGTAAAAACAGTGCAAGTGTCTCGCAACCAGAACACAGACAAGAAGAAAAAGCTGACTGGTTGCAATTCGTATAAAACTAAAAGTTGAAGGCTGAGTGTTTTGTATTTATTGTTCATTAGTGTGTAGCTCACACTGAGGTGAGGCGACTTATGTTGTGGAAAATGTGCGTTTGGGGGGAAGTCCTTGAAGTATCTCTGAAGGCTTGAATGGGAGAGTGAAAGGCTGTGTGACCCATGTCACTGGGTGATCTTTATTACTTCTACTGTTTGTTCTCTCTTTCCCTGAGCCTCTACCCTGCCCACCCTTGTAAACACGGAGACAGGTTTTTTATAATGACGATGATGAGGTGTAGCCTGGTATAGTTAGCTTAATGTTTGTTAGTGTGTAGCCTAGTTCATTAATTAGTTTGTTTATTATGTAGTGTGTTGCCTGGCATAGGGAATCTATTGTTTGTTAGTTTGTATATGTATATATATATATATATATATATATATATATATATATATATATATATATATATATATATATATATATATATATATATATATATATATATATATATATATATATATATATATATATATATATATATTTATTTGTATATTATATATTATATATATATATATATTTATATATATATTTATTTGTATATATATTTATTTATATATATATATATATATATATATATATATATATATATATATATATATATATATATATATATATATATATATATATTTATATATAGTATATTGTACTTGACAAATACATTATGTTTGTTTTTTTTTTGAAATTGAATCTTTTCTATTATGAACTGAAAACCTACGAAAATTCGCGTCGATATCCTTCCTGGTTACCGAGTGAACAGTGAAGTTGAAATCAGGCGCTCCGACTTTGGGGCATTGTGCAACAGGCCGATATTCCGTGCGCAGTCCAGATTGACAATGGTCTATGCTACAGATAATGATGATGAAGGACGCACAGGAGTTCGTCTCATAACAAAACACTTCATGGCATTTTGAATATTGTGATGACGTTTTAATAGCAAGGAATAAACTTTTTTGGTATATATTAAAGCAAAAATAAGAAGAAAAATAACGCATGAATCTCTCTTTCATAAGCTTATGTTAAGTCGTAAAACCAGCTTGGAAATTCATTTGATTCCGTTCATATTATCTTTTTTTGCTTCCAATTCAGTCACTCGATTCTTTCAGGATATTTTTTTTCATTTGTATTACCTTTGATGACTAGTGTTTGTCTTACAGCTCTTTGTTCTCACTTCCCGTTCTTCTTTTTAGTCTTTTAGAGCAGTTGGATATAATAATTATGTGGTTGGTTAACAGTATAATTATATTATCATTATTATCATTGAGAAAAGAAGTATTAACATATCTAGAGACTAAACGTTTAATCAAATATGCTTCTGTGAAAAATATAATAGAAAGCTTAATTAAATCCACACTGACATTCCGTCTACATTATCGGACAAAAAAACGACAAAAAAAGCTAAACAAAAATTATTCTTCGTTAGCAAAGATACTCTCTAGCATCTTATCCTCCTCTGTTCATCTCCGTCATCTCCTCTTTCCACCTTCAAGTACATACCTGGCACTCATCTCCTCGCCTCTCCCCTTACATCTCCCCGCTTCTCTCTCCTTCATGTTTTCCTTAATGTCGCTCTCTCCATTATTAAGACTTCAAAGCTACATCTTGTATTATCGTTCTTTGACATTCCATTCATCCTCTCTTTCCTTTTCCATTGCTTCTTTTGGTCGTGTCATCCATCCTCTTCTCTATCTATATATCTCAGTTTCTCTCTTGTTCCCTCCTTATTTCCTTCGCAAATTACCTTCATATCATCCATTTATAGTGTTGTACTTTCTACCATTAAAGTCCCCACTGTAACCTCTCATTTTCTATTACTCCTCTTCTTCCTCTTACTCCTCTTCTTCCTCTTAAACTCACCTCTTAATCGTTTCCAATCTAGTCCTGTAACTCTTCTTGCCATGTTCTTTCCCTGCCCTTCTCTCTTCTCGCTCAAGCCTTCAAATGCCAAGGAAAGAAACACGAAAAAATTACTTCATCTTCCTCTGTAACTGCGCGTCCTGACAACTCGAGTAGCGCGTCAGGATAAGCAGCGAAGACATTGATGAATCTTGGAGACTATCTGAGGGCATTATTTTGTATGAAGGTGCGACAGAAGCTGATTAGAAAGCGTCGATTCACTGTGAAATGCATGTAAATAGATAGACGAAGGATTAGATGAGAGAGAGAGAGAGAGAGAGAGAGAGAGAGAGAAGAGAGAGAGAGAGAGAGAGAGAGAGAGAGAGAGAGAGAGAGAGAGAGAGAGAGAGAGAGAGAGAGAGAGAGAGAGAGAGAGAGAGAGAGAGAGAGTTAAATTGAGAATAGGATAAGAAGAGTGAGTGAGATAATGAGTTAAAGATAGTGTGAGATTATCGTGCGTTCAATTTACCTCCTTCCTCCTAATCTCCTTCTCATCCTCTTCCTTGTTTTATTCGTTCCTCTTCTCTTCCTCCTCTTCCTTCTTTTCATCCCTTTCTTGTGTTTCAGTTTCCTTTTCCATCTTTGTTTTTGGCCTTTACCCTCGCGTCGTAAATTGGTCTTTTTTGTTTTTTCATTTTATTATTTTGTTCTCAATTCTTCTGTTTCTTCTCCATTTCTTCTTTTCTTCTTCTTCTTCTTCTTCTTCTTCTTCTTCTTCTTCTTCTTCTTCTTCTTCTTCTTCTTCTTCTTCTTCATCCTCACACAAGGTCACACAAGGACGACACACAAGGGAAGGTAATCAATGAAGCATCGTAGAAAGGTAAATAAACTTAGCCTCTATAAGTCAATTTCCTCGTAGAGTGAAAATATCAAGCCCTTATAAAATCCTTGATAAATTTGATAAGCTTATAATACGGTTTAGAGAAAGTGCGAGAGTGAGAGAGTAAAGAAGATAATGTTTTGATATCATTATAATTATTGACGAAAATAGTATTAATGTTAAGGCTCTTATGCGTGATAGAATATAAATATAAATAAAAATTCTTCCCATTTTTCATTCCTCATCACAAGAACATATTTTTTCGTGAAGACAAAAGAAGAACATTGTTTTCCCATAGTTTTATAGCAGAATATCTTACAATGTCCTCTTAATTAAGCTTATTTGGGCACTTTTCTCACATAAAAGAAAAAATATGAAAAGAAGGACAAGCAAGTGAACGAAGATGAATGAGGACAATTTATATGTAATTTGAAGCGTTTTATCTCAGCAATTCGCAGAAGAAAATGGAAACGTCTGTCATTTTCTCTGGTTGTGCAGCTTTTTCCATTTATATTTCTTTTTCTTATAGTCATTAGTCATTAGCAGCGTCTTGAGAAATCTTGTAAGTGTGATAAATCTTAAAATGTTCTGTATTCTTTTCTTTCACTTCATGCTCATTGTTTCCTTCTCTATCTTTGAATTATTATTTGTTTACCATTTACGCTAAGGGAAGTGGTACAAGTGACGCAACAAAGAGGAGGAAATAAAAGCTCGTTATGTGGTTGAAGAAAGGGCGATGCAAAAATTTCAAAGGCAAAGAAAACCAGTATTCATAAGTTTTGCAAGTGTTGAAAAAGTTTGTAATGCAACTAATTATCATTTTGTTCCTCATACACTCTTGTCTCTTGAGTGTTTTCTTTTCATTGTTTTTCATCCCATCCCTTTCTTCTCTCATTCTCTTCGTTCAATCCATCTTTCACTTCATAACGTTGTCCTTCATATTTTCTTCATCATCGTTTCCTGCACTTCTATCCCATCTGTCTCCTCTTTCTACACTCGTATCTCTCAGCTCCCTCCATCCTTTAAGTTCTCTCAATCACTCACTTCCGTTTTTTTCATATCACTTACTCCTCTCACCACATTCTTCCCTCCTTCCCCTCCTCCATCTCTTCCTCCTTCACCTCTTCCAACCACCTCCCTCCTGTTGTCTCTCTTTCCTTTCTCTCCTCCATTCAATCTTTCCTTTTGCATCCTCTTATACCGTCCCTCCTTCTCTCTCTCTCTCTCTTCCTCTCTCTTCTTTCTCTCTTCATCTTCTTCCATCCCACCTGTCGCCTTATTCATTAGCAAAGCATGGTGATATTCGACTCTGGCTAATCTGCTACACTTTGCTAACCCTCGTCGAATCCAGGCTTCCGTGACGCAATGTCGATGGTAAAGTACTATCCTTCTTTCCGAGTATCAGCTCTTCCTCACTCACTCCCACTCGCACATAATATTTTATCTTCTTTTGTTTGTCTTACTTTTCTTCCTGCATTTATTTCCTGTTGTCTTTTTTTTTTTTTGGATGACAAAATCGAAACTTAACAGAAATTTAATATGGTGATTTTCTTTCTTTTTCACTAAGGTTATAAGGTTCACTTTTTATAAGGTTAAGGTTAAGGTTAAGGACAAGTGCTAAATACATCGCGTGCTTGAGATTTTTTTTCTCCTTAACACAATCTGTTATTTGTGCTTATTAGTGAAGGAGTGACAAGGTGGTAAGATTCCTCCTCCTCCTACTCGTCCTCCTTCCCATTGTCCTCCTTGTCATCCTTCTCTTCCTTCCTTCCTTCCCACAAAAGATTACAAAAATAACGAGGAATGTCACGTGACTACAAACAAACATGAAAAAACATAATTCCATGAGAACAAAACACAACAATGATTACAGACCAAGAAAGCATTAGGAATTTGAGGACTTCCAAATTCAATTGGTCAAACATTTCTGCTCGTTCTTTTTTTTTTCTCGACAATCCCTTCGTTTTTTTTTTCTCCTCCTCCTCCTCCTCCTCCTCCTCTTCCTCCTATTACTACTACTACTACTACTACTACTACGAGGTTCATATACATAGGAGGAAAAAAAAGATTAACCAAGCAATACTTTCCTTGTTATTACTGTCTTATATTTTAGCAGTTCGTGTGTAGTATGTATCAAAGTTAATGGCTCCAGTAGTTTTGCATCTAAGAAAAAAACACATCATTTATGCATTCAACATTCATATAGCAAAAAAATATTACTTTTTTTTGCGATTTGATCAGGAAACATTTTTACATTCCTTACTTACATTATTCTACTTCGACATACGTAATATCTACTCTTCACCAGGTACACCCTTAGATCCTTCACCTGTATCTGTACCTGTAATTGTAACTGTAGCAACTATAACTTTCCTCAAAGGGTGCATTAGTGCGATTAGAATACTGTAATAATTATAATCCAATTCTAATGTAGTACTACTTACCACGCAAGTATGTTCAGCATTTATGTATTTTGAAAGATGACATATAAGAAGAAAAAAAAGAAATAATGTGTTTTTGAAAGTGTGGTCATTTTCTGGTAATGACACCCATTTATAACCTATATTTTCTTTAAGGAGTTCATTCATATTCCTTAGTTACCCATAAAAGCAATATTTTGGACAAGATCTAGGTTAGTTAGAGAAATTAATTCCTCTGAGATCCTTTTACTATGATGTTTTTTCACCGCCTGTGCCTCCCTTCCTCCTCCCCTCCCTCTCCCTCCCTTCTTCCTCCCTTCCCTCTCCCTCTCCAACACTTCATCCCTCTCTCTCTATCCCATTCTCCCTTATTCCTCCCTCCCTCTTATCATCTTATAGAACACAAATGAATACAACACATTGTCTAGTACTGTACGTGTGTCTAGAAAAAAACATTCTTTCTGCCCTCATATCTATATTGTGAAACTCTACCTCTAATATATAATTTCCTACAACAACTTATTTTATTTCATCCACATATATTTCCACAGCAAGGCTTTTCACTTTATCACACTATTTCCACACAGCACAAATCTTTCTCCTTCACCACACACCACACACAGCTTGCCGCTCCTTCAATTACTTACCTATCACCACAACACCTTTTTCTGTCCTATTATGCATCACATTCTCACAACACGTCCTCCTACCTGGCGTGACGAGGGCTGCGGCGAAGATGTCCTTCCGATAGTGAGAAGGCGTCCAGGTCCTAAATTAGGGCTTTAGTACCTTGTTACCCGCAGCCCGCCTGTCCTGGAGGGCGCGGGATGAGGGAGGGAGGGAGGGAAGAGGAATTGCGTGAAGAAAGGGTACGAAGAATGGCAGGGTAGGAGACAGGGAGGCAGGAAGAGAGACAGAGAGGAAAGGAGAGAAGGAGGGAGATAGGGAGCAGGAGAGGGGGACAGGGAGGGATAGAGGGAGGGAAATAGGGAGTGATTGAGGGAGGGAAATACGGAGTGAAGGAGAGAGACAGAGAGGGAAGCAGGTAAATAGTGTGCAAGGGAGGGGGACAGGGAGGGCT
>JACEEZ010023442.1:25000-27500 GCA_016584305.1 Chionoecetes opilio | reverse complement strand
TTTCTACGTTTTATTTTGTCTTCAACTAATTAGTCAACGTTAACTTCCTTGGATTTTTTCAACCCATGTTTTTATCCACGTTTTTGTATACTTCAATGGCAGCGTATCACTTTACTGTCCACATCTCCGTTCACAACTTTGGGTACTACATCTCCAACCATTTCTTGTGCACCACTTAAATCAATCTTACGGACTATTTTTTTTTTTATTGTCAGTCGCTTCCTGTGTCACGTCTTTGAATACACGTACGTCACGATTAGATTTATAAAATTTCATACAAGCAAATCTACCATTAAATCCACCAAACACTATCACCAAAAGCCATCTAACCTCTCTTTCACATCCCTCTCTTTCCCTGCAACTTCTCATTCTACACTCTCTTCACTTTCTTATTCTATTACCTCTCCCCAGCTGCCTGCATTCACTCCGCTCTATTTGCCTTCAAACTCCTGCACCTCGCTTAGCTCCGTCACTCCCTACACTTGCATCCCACATTTTTCTCCCTCCACCGCCTCTGCCTGTCCAGCGGCAGTGTGACAGGTGTGATAAAAGTGTGACAGGCGTCGTTTGCCCCAAGTCTGGAAAAAAATAGTATGTTCCGTGTCTTCTGGTGGGAAATCATACTTCCTCCTTCAGTGCCTGCTGCAGGAGGGAGTGGGAAGAGGAGAAAACAGAAGTGCTGGATGATAAAAACAAAAAGATAGAAAAAATAATTTATGGGACGAGGAGAAAACAGAAGTGCTGGATGGTAAAGATAAATAAATAAATAAAGATGGGATGAGGAGAAAACAGAAGTGCTGCATAATAAAAAAATAAAAAATAAAATATGAAAGTGTGCAGTGAGGAGGCATGAAATAAATAGTTAAATAAAAGAGGTGAGTCACCAAGATTGGATGAATTTTAGTAGACAAGAGATAATGAGGAGGAGGAAATGGAGTAAGTGGAGGAAGTGTAGACAAATGGGAGGAAGGATATGAAGGAGGGTAAGGAAGGGTAAGGAAAGGAGGGAGAAGAAAGAGAATAACAAAAATCACCATGAAATAAGTCTCCAATAATGGAAGAATCTATAATAATATAAGCGAAAGTGTGTCTGTCTGTCTGTGTGTGTGTGTGTGTGTGTGTGTGTGTGTGTGTGTTCATGCATTCATTCACTCACTCACTTGTGTGTGGTGATGGGTAATGGGTGAGTGAATGGGTGGGGGGTGATGGGTAATGGGTGAGTGAATGGGTGTGTGGTGATGGGTAATGGGTGAGTGAATGGGTGTGTGGTGATGGGTAATGGGTGAGTGAATGGGTGGGGGGTGATGGGTAATGGGTGAGTGAATGGGTGGGGGGTGATGGGTAATGGGTGAGTGAATGGGTGGGGGGTGATGGGTAATGGGTGAGTGAATGGGTGGGGGGAATACATACATTTCTACATCCATGATTTCAGGAAAGTTAGAAGGGGCTATCTGGAGAGTCCATGTTTGGTGGGCCGAAGGCCCACCAAACACAGGTGGTGGGCCGAAGGCCCACCAATAGCCCTCCGCAGGAGCTAGCCAAAAAGTCCGCCCGGAGGGCGGCTTTGCGGCTAGTATTAGATATAGCCGAGTCGTAAATATGTGTACACGGATATGAAAGGAAAATTCGGAGGAGACACTTAAGCTCTGGGTAAAATAAAATGAATAAAGATAACACTAAGGAACCGAGGAAGGAAGACATAAAAAAAAGGAAAAAAATGTAATAAAAAACACATTTATGAAGCCAATTCGAGCTGACAAAACACCGTACGACCATAAAAGCAAAAGAGAGAGAGAGAAGAGAGAGAGAGAGAGAGAGAGAGAGAGAGAGAGAGAGAGAGAGAGAGAGAGAGAGAGAGAGAGAGAGAGAGAGACAGAGAGAGAGAGAGGAATGAGAGAGAGAGAATAACACAAGAAAGCAACACTAATCTACCTGTGTGCACACATGGAGTTAACAATTTTTTACGCTTACACAAATACTCTCTCTCTCTCTCTCTCTCTCTCTCTCTCTCTCTCTCTCTCTCTCTCTCTCTCTCTCTCTCTCTCTCTCTCTCTCTCTCTCTCTCTCTCTCTCTCTCTCAGGCAGATGTAAGCTACGAAATTCACTCCATCGCGATAATAATAACAGATTTCCATAATCACAACACATTGCAGAAAAAAATTCTTGGTAGACAATTAACATTACAGTCGCTCTTATTTACGGGTCTCTCTCTCTCTCTCTCTCCTCGCTCTCTCGCTCTCGCTCTCTTCGCTCTCGCTCTCTCGCTCTCGCTCCTCTCCTCTCTCGCTCTCCTCTCGCTCTCTCTCTCTCTCTCGCTCTCTCTCCTCTCGTCTCTCGCTCTCTCTCTCTCTCTCTCTCTCTCTCTCTCTCTCTCTCTCTCTCTCTCTCTCCTCTCCTCTCCCTCTCTCTCGCTCTCGCTCTCGCTCTGCTCTCGCTCTCGCTCTCTCTCTCTCTCTCTCTCTCTCCTCTCTCTCTCCTCTCCTCTCGCTCCTCTCGCTCT
>JACEEZ010023442.1:5000-20000 GCA_016584305.1 Chionoecetes opilio | reverse complement strand
GGTGAAAGTGGGCGAAAAATAAGGACCGTCCCTCAGTCTCCGGGGGGCTGGCCTGCGCGGGCGAGGAAGGCCAACCCTGCCTCACACGAGGAATTGAATAGAAACTTCCATCAATGCAGGAAAACGACTATTCTTCCCCTCTACACTCTACTATCAATGGAAAAAAACATCGTCTCGTTCCACATTTGAGAAAGGCGTCAAGCAGACAGAGGCTCTTCGAAGGCTATAAAGATTCCCAGGAAGAATAACGAAGCAGAAGCATAAGGAGAGTGCCGGGGAAAGCAGCGAGGATTTGCTGAGCGGTCAGGCGGAGGGGGGAGGTGAGGGGAGACAGGGATAAAAGTTCAAGGGAAAATTGAATTTAGGGAGAAAATGGTCAAGAGAGAAAAATGGTGAATGGGTCGTCATGGGAGGAAAGGAATGAGGAGTCCACGGTGGCGGATGTGAAAGAGGAAACGGTTCAATAAGATGAAAGCTACGACGAGGAAGGCGTTTTAGAGGAAGGAAAGTGCAGGGGAAGGGGGAAAAGGGAAAGAGAGGTACGGAAGGATGAAGGGGTTGAGAAAAGGTTGAAGGGGGCAATCTTAAAATCGGGTCTTTGCTGCATTTCGTCTCTCGTATGATAAACTTTCATCCCATGCATTTCTAACCATCATCAGATCGTCGTATTCTCTCATGCAAATATTTTTTTCCCTTCCCTTCTTTCCCTCCTTTTCCCTCCCTGTCTATTCCTTCCTCTCCTTCTGCTCCAACTCTCCCTTCTTACTTTTTACTACTTCCAAAAGGGTTTTTTTTTGCACACCCTTCTCTCTCACGAGCCTTTGCCTTTATGTTTCTGAATGACACTCTTCATTCCGCATCATCTAATATACTATAGTAGTAGCCGTGTGTATGTCTGTCTGTCTGTCTGCCTGTCTGTTTTGAGTAGCCGAAACTGTAAATTCAATTTTGATGAGAGTAGGGTAAAAAAATCGCAAATAAATCGTAAGTGGTTTGGTTCCATGTCGTTTGAATAATTTTGAAGGAGGGTTTCCCTCGCTGCCGCATTTCACTAACTCCGTAGACTTGCCGTTTGTGTGGGGTTGCTGTGGGGAGTTTGCTGGGGGGTTTTCTTATTATCTGTAAATTTTCGTCGCCTGATATTTGTTTTGTTTATATTTTCAGGTAAGACGTAAATGATGTGTTGACTACAGGACCGAGAAGACGTGAGTGTTAACGTTATAAGATACATTAAGCATAACTTTGGAGCATTTTATCTCTTCCCTCTTACTTTTCTTCGTTCTCCCAGCCCAGCCCCCCTCCTCCCCATCCTTTCCTGTCCCCCCTTTTTTTTCCCCTTTCCTATTTAATTTTATAGTACCCTTTATTATTTAATTAATTAACAATAACAGAAAGCCGTGTTTTTTCTGTCTTTTTTGGCTATAACATAGCCGTGTTTTGCTTCTTTTTTTTTGGGGTAGCCAAAAACCAAAAAAATTTTTAAATTTTTGTTTGAGAGTAGGGGAAAAATAGGAAATGGGACTTTTCCCCCACAAAAGATTGGAACGGGGCCAAGCTCCCCAAAAGGCAAAGTCAATTTTTTTTAAATACCCTCCCCCTTAAAAATATTTTCTATTAAAACCCTTTGACTATTTTCCAAATCCCTCTTTTCCTAAAATTCCTTTTTTGCACTCTAGACCTTGCCCCCATTCCAGAGTAAACTTTTTTTTAAAAGGGCCAAATGCACTCTAGGGAACCTTCCCCCCTTTCCCGTGGAGAAAACATTTACAAGCCATATGCACTCTAGACCTTCCCCCCATTCGTGGGGGGAAAAACCCTTTTTTTAACAACCAAAAACCCCTTAGCCCTTTGGGCCCCCATTCGTGGAGTAAACATTTTAAAGTTTATATAAACAGTTTCACCAATCTATTTAGTCCCAAAAAATAAATTCGGCTTGGAAAAAAAAGGGTTGTCCAAGCGAGCGAAGCGAGCTTGGAAAAAAAAATCGTAATAAATCGTGGGGGGTAAAGCGGCTTGGTCCCATGCCCGTTTGGGAACCCATGCCTTTTTGGGTTTTGGGGGCAAAAAAAACTGTGTTAAAGGAAGCGGTTGTAAGGTACCCCAAACTCGCCAGCGTTCAATTTCTCAAAATTTAAAATTTGGGACTCGCGCCCCCGGCCCCAAACCGCCCTCCGCTACTGCGCTCCCCCTTGTACTTTTTACCCCGGCCGGCAGGACAGCCGTTTTTGGGGGTAATAAAATTGCTTTTAAAAGGGAAAATTTAAAACTCTACAACATTACTCATATATTATAACTTTAATATCCATTTTATATTTTTATATATATATATTATATAATATATATTATATAGATATATATAAAATATTTTTTGGAAATTATATATATATTTTATATATATATTATATATTATTATTATATAATATTTTATAATATATATTCTTTATATTTAAAAATTTTATTATATATATATTATATTATATATTATTTATAAAAAACCCCCCAATAAAATTAAAAATTATCCTTTTATATATATTAATTTTATTTTTAAAAATATATATTTTTTTTCCGAGGGAAGGCAAAAAGGCACCCGGGAAGGAAACCACGATCACGATCAATTTCGCTGTAAAGCGTTTTCAAACCGAGCAGCCGAGGCAAAGATTTTCTACCCCCCCCCCCCCGGCTTTACCCATAAATCACGCAGGCAGGGTCGGGCCCACGGATTCCGCTCCCCGGGCGTCTCCCAATTTCCCATCCGGCTGCATTTGCTAGGGCCCGGATCAAAAAAGGCCCCGGGCCAACAAAGAGCTACGTGGGGGGTTTTAAAATTCCCTTACACCCGTGTTCCCCGCAGGGCCCAACTCTACGTCAGCCTTAAAGGGTTTGGGCTGTGCTGATGCCGTCGAAGTGTTGGCGCCCCAAAAAATCACCCGGAAAACGTGGTTCCCCCCGGAGGATTTTAAACCGTGCCCAACAAACAAAAACTTTTAACGATTGGAGTTGGGAGCAACTGAGTTTAAATTTTGGGTGAGAATGGATTTGTGACCAATAAACAGAAACAAACAGGGTTTGGGGAGCCCGTGAAACGTTTTGCAAACTTTTTTAAAAGTCTCGCAGTTTTACGTGTCGGGTTCCCTCCTCCTTCCCTCCTCCCCCTTTTTAAACTATTGGGACACTAAAAATTGGTCCCCCCCCCAAAAATCTAATAAGAAGTAATTCCCCTTTTCCTGTATGACGAGAAAAAGTAAATTTTGGGAACAAAATAACGATAAAAATTATTTGTGGAAATTTTAACCACCTCGTAAAAGGGGAAAAAAAATTCGGGATAGAGAAGGTAGGCGATTGCTTAAAAGGGTGAACAAGAAATATTTAAATCAGGTGGTCCGGGAGCCTAAAAGGGGTTAATAGTACCCCTAGTTTTTAGTTTTCACAAACCAACATTGTTTCTGATTGATTATTTGCGATATAGGTAAATTTGGGGCAAACAGTGATCACGGGCTAATCAGATGCGGAAATAAATTCCAATGTAGGTACCCACGGGAAAAATGGGTTATTTAAAGGCCCCAAAATTTATAATAAACAGATTTCACGAAGATCAGCAGGGAAACAAAAAGCAAATTTTGAATGGTTTGGGACCTACAAAATTTGGAAATAACGCCGGGGGGGGGAAAACATGTGTAAGTTTTCACAAATAAACCCAATCGGGGGTGGAAAAAACCATTTTTCCCCCTTTGGTAAGAAAACGTTTGAAAAACCAAAAACAGACCAAGTTGGATGAATAATGAGTTTCCAACAAATCTTGAAGAAAGCCCCCGAGGGGAAAAAATTTTTAAAAAACGATCAAATGCAACGGCTGCGTTTTAACAATACAACGACGTAAAACGCCCGCTGCAAAGGACAAATTTAAAGTAAAAAAAAAAAAAAGGGGCGAGTATGAAAAAAAAATTTGAAAAGGAAATTTTCCAAATAAAACCCGAAAAGGTTTTTTTCAGTACTTCCCGAAGTAAAAAAAAAGTCAAAAAAAGTTTTTTGGGCCCTGAAAGATAATAAAAATATTTGGTAAATGAAAAATAAGAGTAGGGGCTTTGTACTCAAATGCCCCCCCCTTTAATGCGGTTTTTATTAAAGAAAGACAAAAATCCCTTACCAAAACCAGAAAAAACATGTATGGGGGGGACTAAAAAGGGGGATAGATTTTGGGAAATAGGGAAAAAACAGTAGCCCGGAAAAATAAAATATTTGTTTGAAACTTGCCCCAGAAAAAACCCGTGGGGGGGAAGAAAATCCCCGCCGCGACTATTTCCCGGAAGCCCAACAGTCAATTTTGGGCCCCCATAAAGATTTTTAAATAAATCGCTAAGGGGAACAAAAATTTTTCCAGTATGTGGAAATTAGCAAAAATGTTACCCCGAATTCAAGAAAAGGGAAATACTAAACCCCCAGCAGGTTTTCGAAATAAGAATCCTTTTTAAAACAAACCTACGGGAAATGTTTTTAATGTAAATTTATTCAAATTGGACGTTTTAAAAATTCCCTGGATGAAATATACCTTGATTTTCAAAAAGGGCCTTCGATCCCGTTCCCCATAAGCATGTGCCCAAAAGCAAAGGCAAAGGGCTTAGGAGAAAAATTTTATTTTTCAGGGGTTGGCGATTGGTTTTTAAAATTCGAAAAAAAGGGTTTAGTAAAAATGGCGAGGCTTTTGTTTGGTTAGATTTTACTAGGGGTTTTTCTCAGGGCTGGGTTTTGGGGTCCTACCCTTTTTTTTTTTTTTTAAAATTTAAAAAATTTTTTTCAACGCTTTGGAATGGGGTTTTTTGTTCAAAATTTCAAAAAATTTGCAAGGGACCCCAAATTGGGGCGGTAAACCCTTATACTAAGAAAAACTGCGAACTCATCCAAAGGGACCCTCGACAAACACCCCGTTTTGGGAGTGAAAAAGGGCTTATTAAAATTAATTTCCCCGATAAATGAAAGTAATCCCATATAGGCAACGATAACCTCAAATAAAAATTTATAAAATGCAAAATAAATCTTTAAAACTGAATTAAACAAAAAAGGAAATTTAGGTTCATCTCAGTAATGATTAAAAAACCTAAAACCAGTCCCCCATTGCCTAGCTGCCAAAAAAAAAGGCAAAAAATGATTTTGGGGCCCTTTATTAACGTAACTTTAAACATAAAAACTCCGAAAGTAATGACCCCAATTAAACTCCTTTTTTGGGACCCCATTTGGGGAAATCCGTTAATTCTGGTCGCCCTTTTTTTCCGTAACAGATAAAGGGCCAAAGGGGGAAATTTCAGTGCAAAAAAAGGCCCCAACCAAACAAATTTCCAAATTCTCGGGCGAAATTTCATTTTTAGGGGAAGAGAGACTGGGAAAAATTTAATATTTTTTCCTTAAAGGATCGTAAAATCCTTTGGGGACTTGATAAAAAACCTTTAAGTTCTAAAAGGTTTTGGGCCCACAAATCAAAAAACCTTTTCGGTTTTTAAAAACCCCAAGGGGCCCAACAAAAACCAAATTTTTTTTAAAAAAACTAAACGGTCAACGTTGCACCCCGATCTCCGTAAAAAAATTTTCAATGTTAGGGCCCGTTGAAAAAACGAGGGAAACCCAAGTTACCAGAAAATGTTGTCGGAGCCGCACAAAAACCTAAAAGGGTAAAAAAACAGACTTGAGGGCGCACGTAAAGTAAAATGGGTATTGTAGTGCAAATTTCGTATCTATCCCCCTTATCGATTAGTCTTTAGTGGTAGTGGTAGTTGTAGTTAGAAATTTTTCCCATACCCTTTTCATTTGAAAACTATAAAAACTTCCATTTTTCCTTTTCTCCTTTTAGGGGCAGGGGTATCATTTTCCAAGGTTTTTTCCAAAAAATTGATAGTTAGTAGTAGGGTATTTCACCGATCCCCTTTCGATGGACCAATAGGCCCTCCGGGTGCCCTTTTATTCCTATGTAATCCATTTTAATCCCTTTCCTCCTCCCCCTTTCCCCTCCAGTGCAATTCATCTACCCCCCCGTATGTTTTTTTTGAGTGGAAAGTGGTAGTTGTATTTAAAGTATTTTTCATTCCTATCATTCTGCACTAAAAAACTTCCATTTTCCCCTATTTTTTTAAAGGGACATGGTATCATTTTCCCCCCTGTTTTCTTAAAGAAATTGATAGTTAGTATTTTATTGTAGTTCAGCAAAATACCCCCCGGCTAGGGAAACCAATAGGTTTTCCTGGTGCCCGGGTTTTTTTCCTTTTGAATCCTATGTAATCCTCCCATCTTCCCCCTCCTCCCCCTCTTCCTCCTCCTCCTCCCCCTTTTCCTCGCCTTTATATTTTATAATAATATAAGCGAAAGTGTGTGTGTGTGTGTCTGCCCCTGTGTTTTGGGGCTATAGGTGCCCCCCCCCGTAAACGGAACCCATCATAGGCACATTTTTTGGAACCAGGTTGACCGGGGGAAGGGTTTTTTAAAAGCCCCCCTTATGGTGACCCGACACTTTTTTTTTTTTTAGCACCCTTTATTAGCGATAATTGAAAAAAAAAATTTGGGTTTGCGAGTTGAGGAAACCTTGATGTGGGGTTTGATGGGTAATGAAATGGGTGGGGAAATGGGGGGGGGTGAGGGGAAAAGGGGGTGTGGGGTGATGGGTGAGTGAATGGGTGGGGGGGTAAATTGGGTGGGAAGGGGAATAGAGGGGGGTTTGTGGGTAATGGTGAGTAAAATGGGTGTGGGGGGATGGGTAAGGGGTTGAGTGAATGGGTGGGGGGTGATGGGAAAAGGGGGTGATTAAAAGGGGGTTGGGGGTTGATGGGTAATGGGTGAGTGAAGGGTTTTTGTGGTGAGGGGAAATTTGGGTGAGTGAAGGGGTTTGTGGGGGTTGATGGGTAAGGGGGTGAGTGAAGGGTGGGGGGGGGGTGATGGGTAAGGGTGAGTGAAATGGGGGGGGGGGGTGTTTTGGGGGAAATTTGGGTGAGTAAATTTGGGGGGGGGTGAGGGAAATGGGTGAGGAATGGGTTGGGGGTGTGTTAATGGGTTTCCTTAATAAATACTTTTCAAACACCCAGTTTTTCAGGAAAATTAAAGGGGGCTATCTGGAGAGTCGGTTTTTGGGTTGGGCCAAAGGGCCCAAAACCAAAATATTCCTCCGCAGGAGCAGTCAAAAAGCCCCGCCCGGAGGGGGGGCTTTGGGGGCTAGGGGAGGGAATAAGGATGGGGTTTTTCCCCGTCTCGTCGTTCTTTCTTTTTCATTCTTTATCTAAATTAAATTGCTTTTCCATTTCCCCCCTTTTCTTTCTTTTTCCTTTTGTACTCCCCCAATTCTATTCCGTGTTTTTTCTATTTTTCTTTCCTAATCATCTTCTTAAATATTGTGCATTTTTTTCCTTTTCGATTGTTTTGCCCGCTTCTATTTTGGAGGAATGATTTAAATTTTTCCCGACGAATTTTTTTAAAAGAGTTCCACTTTCCCGTTCCCCCTTTTTTCCTTCTTTTCGGAAAAAAATTTTTTTCCATCCGGGGCTCGTCCCAAAATTTTCCGTCCCCCATCAGTTTTTTCCACCTCGGGCCTTTTTTCGCTTTTCCCCTTCCTCCCCCCTTTCCCTTTTTTACTTCCATCCCCTAAACCCCCATTTTCCTCTTCCCTTTCCCTTTTCCTACCCCCCACTTCCCCCCCTTTCCCCTCCCCCTTTCCCCTCCCCTCCCCCTTTCCTCCTCCTCCCCCTCCTCCTCCCCCTCCCCCTCCTCCCCCCCTTCCCCTCCCCCTCCTCCTCCTTCCCCAAATCCTCTCCCAAACCCAAGACCTCGTGCCCTCCCCTTTTTTCGACATTCTGCTAAAATTTAAAAACCCTCTTTTCCGGGCCCGCTCCCTTGATGCTCCTTCTGCATATCCCGGCTACCCGGGATCCGGAAAACCCCGCTATCCCCAAGGGCCCTTAAAACCCCCTTTGGGGGAGGGGGTAGGGGAGGGGTTAGCGTCTCCGAGGGGCGTTCTGGGTTGGACCCGAGTTTCGACCCCCAAAGGGAAAACCAAAACCTTTTTTCACCGTCGGGGGGCCTAAGAACCCCCCAAATGCCCTCCCCAAATAAACCCTCTACCTCGATTGCGGGGGTGAATCGGAGGGACACAGGGGGGCCCCCCATAGCCGGGGGGCCCCCCCGAAGTTTTCAAAAGAAAGGGGGTTCAAAAATCACCACCACAAGGGGGCACCACCTTTTTCCCCGGCCAGGGTCACAGGAGCCCAGGGGGACCTTTGGGGGAAATAAAAAAGAGGAGGGGCCCCGGGAAAAGGGAAATAAATTCCTGCGACTGCACCCCCCCACCCCTCCTCACAGCACTCCCCGGAAAGCAGGGAACCTGACATCCTGGCCCACCCTCCTCCTCTTTCAAACCCCTGAGGGGTTTTACAAGGTTTAGAAACCCTAGGGAAATTCGCCCTCCTGGTTCGGTGAGGGCGTCCCGTCGGACACGTCCCCCGTTACGTTGTTTCCAGGGCCCAAAGTGTTTTTTTGGTTGTAAATCCAGCGCCCGTGTATTTTGGGGGAACACATGTTAGTGACGGCTTTTTAAATTTTAAGAAAAGGGGCAAAGTTACAATGGGGTTTATTTAATTTGACCCCTGTGCCCCCGGGCGTGAGTAAATTTAAAGCCTCTAATACAGGCGTCACTAAAGAACCCCTGCCTCCCGCCACCACGAGCGAGGACCAACCATCAGACCCCCAAGTAAAACCTCCAGAGCCAAACCTTTCCAAACCTTTGGGTCACCCCCTTTCCCTACAGGCGCTTTTTAAGGCACACATGTAAAAAAAAAAAAAAATAAATAAAAAAAAAATAAAAAAAAACCCGGGACGGAGGAAGGATAGTAGGGGTTTTTTTTTATCACCTCCAGAGGTAGGGGGAAAGAAAAGGGGAGGAGGAGGAGGAGAAGTGAGATTTTTGGCACATTAAAAATTTACCCAATATACGCCCAATATGGGGTTTTTTTTCGCGTTAACTTTTAAACCCCAAAAAATGGGAGAAAAACATCCCGGAATTATAGGGTTCTTACTTTAAAATTACTTAAATTTTTTTTGAGCTTTAACACGTTAAAAAAAAATGTTAATTGAAGGCCCTAGAAAAAATAGCATGAGTGACCCATAAAAAAATTTTAGAAAAAAGGGATAAATTTTTTTTTCAGGGGTTTTGTGACATTTCAAAAGTTTTACATATACCCACACACAAAACCCCCCACACACACACCACCTTGGGGGAATTTCCCTGGTGGGAAAGGGGTACCCCGCTCGGTTCCCCAAACCCCAGAAGTCCCCCGGGTTCCATCCCCGGGCGGAGCGGGGGAAAAAGATGGGTTTTTCCTTTAAAAAAAACCCCAGCCCCCCGGGCCACCCAGGCAGGGGGGGGGAAATGGTAACCCCGGGGTTTTTAGGGCCCGGGGTTTTTTGACCTGCTCTGGGGTGGGGGCTTCGGCCAAACCCCTAAAACTAAGGGTGAATGATAAAAATGTTGAAAATGGAGGGCGGGGGCCCCACGACCCTTTTTCTCCCGGCCCGTAAAATTTAAACCCAGAGAAACAACTAAAATGAAACACAAACCAAAAACCCAAAAGCAAATGCACACATGAGAAACAAAAAGCGCTGCTCTTTACCCGAGGGCAAAAGACGGATCCTTTTTAAGCACAAATATAAACATGCTGTAGAGAATAATCACTTGGCTCTGTGCACAGCTGTCATTTCATTTACCTGTGTCTGGTGCATGAAAAGTGCTGTGCGTGTGCCCCGTGGTGGGGTGTGCCGGTGTGGGGGTGTGGCGTTTCGTGCGCGTGCCCCGTGTTTGTGTTTGCAAGGTGCGTCAAAATGTTGCATAAAAGCATATTTATCTCGCCACCCAGCTATAGGCTTTTAAGCTTTTTTGTTTCCCAAGGGAGAAATTGGGGAATTTCTTATGAAAGTTTTTGATTTCAGGTTTGTTGTGGTTTTTAAATTTAAATTTTTGTAGTAGTAATAGGGTTTTAAGTGTAAAATCAAAGTAAATTTTAAAAAAGGACCCGGTTTTTTGGGTTTTTTTTTGCCTTTTCCCGAGTAAAAATTAAATTTTTCCCCTGGTATTACAAAAACTAGAATTTTTGGGTAGAAGTAGTAAAAAAGTAGTTGGAGATAGTTGTAGTAGTAATAATAGTAGTAGTAGTTTTTAGTAGTAGTAGTAGTAGTAGTAGTAGTTTGTAGTAGTAGTAGCAGTAGTTATAATGGGGCTAAAAAAAAAAAAACAACCCAGCAAGAAGGGGTTTGCGTGTAAGATAACATAAAAAAAAAAGGAAAAAAACCATGAAAAAAAGGGATCGGGAAAACTGATACATTCAAACTTTAAAAATTTAAAATAAAAAAAAGGGAAATCCTAAGTCCCTCTCGGGCCTCTTTACAAAACTCTTCCTTTATGAAGTTCTCTTGCTGCTTTGGGGCCCCTTGTACCCTTTAGGTTCCCCCCCGTCCTTTAAAATCCTTTTGGCCCTTTAACCCTTTTCCCTTTTAAAGTCCCTATCAAACCCGAACCCCCCCCGTCCGTGGTGGTGGTGGTGGTGGGGGGGTGGAAAAAAAAAATGGGGGATCGGGGTTTGGGGGTAGTGAGGTGGTGGTGGGGGGTGGTTTGGGGATGGTGGTGGGGGTGGTTGGATAATGGTGATCGTGGTGGTGGGGGGGTGGTGGTGATGGTGGGGGTGGTGGTGGTGGGGGTGGTTATGGTGTGGTGGTGGGGATTTATGGTGGGGTGGTGGTGGTGGTGGTGTTTGGGGTGGTGGTGATGGTGGGTGGGGGGTGGTGGTGGTGGTGGTGGTGGTGATAGTGGTGGTGATGGTGAAAGGGGGTGGTGGGGGGGTGGTGGTGGTGATGGGTGATGGTGGTTTGTGATGGTGGTGGTGGTGGGGATTTGGTTTGGGGGTGAGGGTGATAGTGGTGGTGGGTGGTGAAGTGGTTGGGGATGGTGTAGTGGGGGGGTGGGGATAGTGGTGGTGGTGGGTAGTGGTTTTGTTTGGGGGTTGGGGGTGGTAGGGGGGTGGTGGTGATAGTGGTTTGGGGATGGAAGTGGTGGTGGTGTGGGTAGGGGGGGTTGGTGATGGTGATAGTGGTGGTGGGTTGGTTTTTGGGGGTGGGGTGGTGGTGATTGGGGTTTTGGTTTTTGTGGTGGGTGGTTTTGGTTTATTTGGGGTAAGTGGTGGGGGTTGGGTTTGGGGGGTGGTGGTGGTGGTTTATGGTTTTTGGTGATGGTGGGGGGGTTGGGGGTGGTGGGGATAGTGGTTTTTTTATGGGGGTGGTGGTGGGGGGTGGGGATAGTGGGGTGATGGTGGTGGCGGTGGTGGTGGTGGGGGTGGGGGTGGTGGGGTTTTTGGGGGTGGGGGTGGTGAATGGGGGTGGGGTGGTGGTGGGGTGGTGGTTGGGGTGGGGGTGGTGGGGGGATAGTGGTGGGGATTTGGGGGGGTGGTGGGTGGTTTGGGGTGGAATGGTTGGGTTGGGGTGGTTGGGGAATTTTGGGGGGGTTGGGGGTGGGGGGGGATTTTGGGGATTTTGTGGGGTGATAGTGGTGGTGGTTTTTGGTGGTTTATATTAAATTTCCCTATTATTACCTTTTTACCTTTGGGAATTTTTTATTTTGATGTTTTAGTCTATCCTTTTTTTGTTTTTTTTTTGATGTGTAATTATGGATTTCTGTAAATTTTTTTAAATTTTGCTTTATTTCTTCCTCTCTCTCTCTCCTCTTCTCTTCCTCCCCCCTCTCTCTCTCTCTTCTCTCTCTCTCTCTCTCTCCCCTTTTCCCCCCCTCCCCCCCCTCTCGTTCTCTCCTCTCTCTCCCTTTTCTCCCTTTTCCCTCCCCTCTTTTCTCTCTTTTTGGTTCCCCTTCCCCCCTCCTTCCCCCCCTTTTCCCCCCCTCTCTCCTCCTCTCTCTCTCCCTTTTCCCCCCCCTTCCCCCCCCCCTCTCCCCCTCTCCCTTCCTTTTCCCCCTCTTCCCCCTCTCTCCCCCCTCTCCCTCCCCTCTTTTTTCCCCCCCCTCCTCCCCCCTCTCTCCCCTCTCCCCCCTCCCTTTTCTCTCCTCTCTCTCCCCCTCTCCCCCTCCCCCTCCCCCCCCTCCCCCCTCTTTTCCCCCCCCCCCCCCCTCTCTCCCCCCCTCTCTCTCCCCTCCCCCCCCTTTTTTTTTTGCTCTCCCCCTTTTTTTTCCCCTCGTCTCTCCCTTTTCTCCCCTTATGTTCCCCTTCCCCCCATGTTCCACTTCCTTCCCCTTTCCCAAATTTGTTTTTTTTACTTCCCTTGGCTCCCCCCCTTCTCCCTCCCCTTCCCTTTGGGGGCGGGGATTTTCCCTTCCCCTTTTGTTTTAACTTGGTTGGTATTTAGTCCTTCTCCTACTCCTTATTTCCTTTACGTTTTTGGGTTGATTTTTTGTTTCCCTTAATCCGGTTTTTATCTTTTTTTTCTTTCTCTCCTTTGAATTTTCCTTTTTCCGGTTTTGGGTTTCCTTTTTCCTCTTAAAAAATCCCTTCCTTTTCCCCCCTCTTTTCCTCTTCTTTTTTCTTTTCCCTTTTTTTCCCTACTTTTTTTTCCCCCGTTACATTTGTTCCCTATTTCCCCAAAACGGAAAAAAATCACCCAAAAACAAACAAGGGTTTTTTTTGGGGGTTGAAATCCTTGCTCCCCCCTTTCCCCACCACGGGTAAAGGGAAAATGAAAATTGCCGGTGGTGGTTAGGGTGGGGTTGGGTTGGGGTGGTGTGTTTTTTTTAAGGGGTTTTTTAAAATGGAATGAGCTGAAGGAGAGGAGAGGAAGGAGCGATATTGGTAAAACTTTAAGGATTAGAAAATTATTTTGGATGATAATATTTTTTTTTCTTTTGTTCACAGGTGAGTGTTGGGAAGGAGATCCGGTCTGCAGGTACTGTGTGTTGTGTGTGTTTTTTTTTTTTTTTTTTTATGTGTGTGTGTGTGTGTGTGTTTTGTGTGTTGTGTGGGTGTGTGTGTGTGTGTGTGTGTGTGTGTGTGTGTGTGTGTGTGTGTGTGTGTGTGTTGTGTTGTGTGTGTGTGTGTGTGTGTTTTGTTGTGTGATTGGGTGTGTGGGTGTAGTTGGTGTGTGTGTGTTGTGTGTGGTGTGTGTGTGTGTGTGTGTGTGTGTGTGTGGAGGTGGATATATTTAGTTATTGGTAGCAGAACGGTTGAGGATTTATCATCGATATATAAAGAAAATAGACTTATCGGCATTTTCTGATAATAGAAAACACCCACCACACACACACACCACACCACACACACACACACCAACACACACGAAACCACCACGCAAAACACCACCACACACACACACCCCACACACACCCCACACAAACACACCACACCCACACGCCAAAAAACCACAAAACCACACACAAAACACACACAAACACACACACACATACACACACAAACACATACACACACACACACACACACACACACACACGCACACACACGGACTGCTTTCTCTTTATCTCCAATTTTTTTTTTCTTTGTTTTCTTTGTGTTTACCTCTCCTATTCTTCTCTCTATCGCTTATTCCACTCCCCCTTTCCCCCCCCCCTTCCTCCCTTCCCCCATCAACCTCCCCCTCTTCCCCCATCCCTCAGAAGGGCACCGTAAGTTACCCTGATCGATGCGTCTCGTACCTCGTTTTCGTTGTTTTCCGGGTCACTTTACTAAATTGGTGCAAGTGTCGTTAATTTGCGCAAGAATTGTTTCCTTCGGCTCCTACAGAAGAGTTAACCCATATTATCCACAACCTTCCTTATGGTTACGTTTTGAAAAGTCTAATTCGTTGCCTTGATTGCGAAAACCAGCGTCATTACTACCTACACCATTACCACATATCGCCATCATCATCATTATCATAATCACTACAAACTCATGCATCACCACATTTAATAGATACATTGACACCACAATCATCATCACCATCACCACCACTTGCAGTAACATTAACATTAATAGTAATACTACCACTTAACAGGAACAATTTGAACTATAATAACAAATATATACAAAAATATGGCAATTATATGAGAGGAAAAAAATCCTTAATAGCTACCATATCAGCGCGCACGCACGCACGCACGCACGCACGCACCACCCACCACACACACCCACCACCACCACACACACCCCACACACAACACACACCACACACACACAACACACCCCCACACACACACACACACACACACACACACACACACACACACACACACACCACACCACACACACACACCACACACACACACACACACACACACACACACACACACACACACACACACACACACACACACACACACACACACACACACACACACACACACACACACACACACACACACACACACACACACACACACACACTTATATGAACATCACCATTATCATCACACTCCCCATTAAGATTACTAAATTGACTCTTTAAAAGCATATTATCACCACTCACTGCAAACAATATTGAGCAACTTGTGTAACTCCTCAACAACACTCAAGAGAACGAACATTTTTACAAAAAGAAAATGTCCACAATACATTACAAATTTTAGACGCCAAGATGCAGCTTTCATTCCTTCTGTTACTTTATTTATTTGTTGCCGAGCAATGAAAAGCTAAAAACAGAACACGTATACTAATTTAGAACATGTATCGTCCAACTTTTGTCTTTGCGTAAATAAATAAGAAAAAGTAGAGTAAAAAAATTGTGATACATTGTTTACTTTGTTTTCTTCGGCTTTTCGAACTTTCACAATCATCCTAAGATTCTTTTTCTTGCGACTTTTTTTTTTACCTCCAAACAAAGATTGCACCAACAAATTATTTAGTTTTCTTTTCTGTCTTTTCTTTATCTTTTCTTAACTATACGAATACGATTTCTTCACACACACACACACACACACACACACACACACACACACACACACACACACACACACACACACACACACACACACACACACACACACACACACAC
>JACEEZ010023441.1:0-33550 GCA_016584305.1 Chionoecetes opilio | reverse complement strand
AGGATTGCCCAATTTGACATTTTTAAAATTTTTCTGAATTTTCGTAGGTGTGTCCTATTCAGAAGTGATAACGACCATTAAGCTACCAGTGTGCAAGGGCTATCATTCAAACATAAACTAGAGACATGTAGCAAGCTAAAACACCTAAGAGAATTAGTCACCCCGGGTGGTACCGATATCCCAAAATTCGGGTCTTGGCTCATGGACTATAGGTACCAATACTAGGCCCAAGACCTCCACAATATTCGTCACAGGAAAAATGACATTGAACAACAATTAATAACAACGACATCTATAATAATATAAGCGAAAGTGTGTGTGTGTGTGTCTGTGTATCTGTGTGTATGTGTGTGTGTCCGCGATAGGTGCCGCCCCCAGTGCCCCAATCCCATTATGTGGCACATTTTTGGAGCCGGGTCTCGACCAGGGGCACATTTTAAGCCCACTTATGAGATGATCCGATCACATTTTTTTCTCTTTTTTTTAGTAGCCTATTAGCGAGAATTGTGAAGAAAAATAAGTGGGTTGCGAGAATTGAGGAAACCTTGATGTAGGGTGATGGTAATGGGTGGGGTTGATGGTAATTGGTGTGGGGTGATGGGTGAGTGAATGGGTGGGGGGTGATGGGTGGAGGAATAGGTGGGGGGTGATCACTGATCTATATAACATGGATCGCGGATCTGGGCTAGCTGTGGCCGAGATACTGAAGTCAGCCACCACCACCAGCCGCCATCTTGCCATCACCAAACAAATACATGGGCCGGCCCAGGCATGGCTGGGTGTTGGCTGCTGGCATTGATAGCCTATATTACCACCTACTACTACTATTAACACCTACTACTACTACTACTATTACCACCTACTACTACTATTACCAACCTACAACTACTATTAACACCTACTACTACTACTAAACTTCCAACCTAGTGCATCGTCGAACCTTCCAGGTCATTTATTTACGGTGATACACAGACAACAGGTGTGTTGCGAGGCCGTACAGGTGTGTAGTGACAGGTGGTCTTGCGAGGCCGTACAGGTGTGTAGTGACAGGTGTGTTGCGAGGCCGTACAGGTGTGTAGTGACAGTGTTTTGCGAGGGCCGTACAGGTGTATAGTGACAGTTGTGTTGCAAGGCCGTACAGGTTTGTAGTGACAGGTGTCTTGCGAGCCGTACAGGTGTTTAGTGACAGGTGTCTTTGCGAGAAGCCGTACAGTGTGTGTAGTGACAGGTGTTTGCGAGGCCGTACAAGTGTGTAGTGACAGGTGTGGTTGCGAGGCCGTACAGGGTGTAGTGACAGGTGTGGTGTAATTGGTAAAGCGAGAAAGGCTAAGAGATGCAGTGTTAGCCCCCGAGTGTGTGTGTGTCTGACCTAAAGAGCAAACGCGCAGTCTGCGCGTCCACTATAACGACCGTCAAACCCCTGTACCGCCGCGGCCACGGGTAGGCGCGGGCCACAGTAGTCATAGAAGCTACTCTCGGGATTACGGCAAGGTTTAATAAATAAAACCTTTGGCCTAATCAAAACACCTTCTTAATTAGGTATAATTAATTGAAAGTAGTTAGTTTCGTACACTGATTTTGAGTAGTTTCGTACATACCTGGTGTCGTTTCGTAACTCTATAGTCAAAGTTCAACTCTGAGCTGAGTGTACGAAACGACTATGGTTTCATGATAGAACTACGAAATAACTTTTGGTAATAATGGACGAGACTTTCGCGGTCCTTTTCCAGAGACATCACTATTTTTTCTTGGCCTACAATAGTTGCTTTTGCAATGGTGATAGTTTTGATTTTGCGCAACCCCCCCCCAAAAAAAAAAAAAATAAAAAAAAATAATGAAAACTTAACCTTTATTTTTTAATGAAACCTAACCTTAACCTTATAGGTTTAATGAACTAACCTACTACCCTTAAAGGTTTTAATGAAACCTAACTAACTTTATAGGTTTTAATGAAACCTAACCTAGACCTTAAAGGTTTTAATGAAACCTAACTGAACTTAGGTTTTAATGAACCTAACCTAACCGTAAGTTTTAATGACCTAACCTAACCTCTAGTCGGGTCCCACTTAGGTCCTGAATAAAGGCTTTCGCTTCACGCTAGGTGAAGGAATTATTTTGAGGGTCTTATCCTAAGCATTCTTTGCCGCTGAATCCGAAATCAAGGTAGTTGGGATGTCACTCGTTAGTCGTAAGTTTTTGCGCATTTGCAAATTTGGCAATTTGGCATAAAATTGGCAATTACAAATTGCAGATGAGAACCAGTACGGTCGTAGAGACACTCGTTTTGGACTCAAATTGAAGCTATTAAAGTGCATAAAATGTTATTGAACTCCGTGGTTTATCTGTTTCGGCTTACTGATCTATAATTGAAATTAGAGATAAGTGGAAACAAATTTGGGAAAAATATAAAGGATATTTTGGCCTTTAAAGGCCTGAGTTCTTAATAATTAAAACTAAATTTTATAGTAAAAAAGTAAAATTACAACAATTTGTTCTTAGGACACATTTACTTACGATTTGTGGCCAAGGGTTGTTACAATTATTGCGTAGAACAGGGTATTCACTGAAAAATGCTTAGGATAGACCCTCAAAATACTTCCTTCACCTAAGTGAAGCGAAGCATTTTTTCCGCCCGAAGGTGAAAACCGAGTATTAATCCAGAACACAAATTGCGTGGTATTGACCTGGTACCCCCACCCCACCCCCCCCCCCCCCCCCCTGGCCCCCACCACCCCCGCCCCCCCCCCCCCCCCCCCCCCTCCCCACCCTTGTCCCCCGTCCCGTTGATCCCCCGCCTGTTGGGTTTTGTCCCCCCCCCCCCCTCCCCCCCCCCCCCCACCCCCCCCCCCCCCCCCCCCCCAACCCCCCCCGCCCCGTTCCTCCTCTCCACCTTTGTTCCCTCCCCCCCCCCCCCCCCCCCCCCCCGGTTGTTCTCTATTTTCCAAAAACAACGAAACGCGAGTCCTCCCTCCGCGTATTTTGTTTGAAAATAACAATTAGAACACAAAAAAATCCCTTACTTGCGATAGCGACGTTCGCAAGTTGAAAAAAATCGAATATCTAGTCGTCTACGCCATCGACGTCCTCATGGCCCATCTTCCTCGTCGTTGAGTTGCCATCTCGGGGGCGGCATCAAGCTCCGAAACAAGGAGTTCTGCAGGCGTTGGCTAGCGTGCACGATTGGTCGAAGCAGTTCGTCTTGCATCCGCACTGAGGCTCATCCCATCCATGATACTTTGCGGGGCGGGGGCAGGGTGGGAAGGGATAGGCGGCCAGGTTTGGTCCGTACCGTACTTGGTGCGGGTCGAGGGTCACCAACTCCTTCTTCACAGCCCCCTCCCAGCGACGGACCCTTAGCTGGGCTCGCATAATGTGCTGGGTGGTGGCGTTTGACTGTCGGAGGGGCCAGTGCTGCTCCAACTTCTTCTTCTGAAGTGCCGTCCACCTCGCCTGCGGCAGAGACAGGTTCTAGCCGTAAATTCTGCTCACGAATCGGCACAGCCCGTCCAGCTCTCTTGCGTCAGCGGACCCGGGCTTCGGAGTGTACCCAAAGCGTCGAGGGTTGCTGGTCGGCGCCTGGAACACAGGGCCAAGCTTGCAACTTGGCCTTTCCTGAGAGGCGCAAAGTGGTTCGCAACCATTCAGAGCATGGACGGACGTGATCACATCCGCGTGGAGAGCCCAGTTCATCGTGATGAGCTGAACGTTGAGAAGTCCGTCCTTGCACAAGCTTGGAGCAGTGTTGGGAGGTATCTTGTGAAGTGTCGGAGGAGAGGTACGAGACGATCAGTGGTCCAGGATAAACTACGGTTGCCTCCATCTTTGTCAGCATGGAGATGATATATCATCTAGTGTCCCGCTTCCTCTTTGTTCTGAAGCGAACTTGGTTGCCGTCCGGTCCAGATAGGTTGCCACGGCGTTGTCGCGCCACGCGCAGACGACGCGTAATCCCCATAGATGGTGCTGGATTTGGAGCAATGAGAGAGGTCATAGCAGTCTTGTTGCTTTTGGTGGACAGATGTTAGCCATGGTCATTTCAGGTTTGTTCCTCGTACGCTGCTTGATGTCGATACGTATCCTGCCACCTCGGCTCGCTGTTCCCGCTCGTCTTGTCTTTGAGGGACGGACGCCGATGTCGTAACCGGTTTCGAAAACAGTGCAACTCCCCGTAGCCAACACCCATTTGGCAACTCTCTGCAGAGGGATCCAACCAGGTCCTTAAAGTTTTGCTGAGCCGGAAACGGGGTGCTGGCTGAAGGATAGCCTCCCGTCGAGACCAGCACGCGAGAGATGAAGGGGTTTGCGAGGCCGGTGGAGACCGCCGCGTTCGTCTTCCTCCAGACCCTGAGAAGGGCACTTTGTGTCGTGATGACCCGCGGGTGGCTTGTCGTCAAAGAGGGCAAGAGGAACAGGGAGAGCTCCTAATTTTGGAGATGAATGGTGCGAAGGTCCAGACTGCTTTTCGAGTTGGTAGGGCGAGCAGCAAGGCGCCGAGCGAAGTCTGAGGATCCTGACAATCACCTGCTTCCCTCCCGATTGAAACTTTGGCTTTCTTGCCCAGACGTTTTGATGTTATGGTATGCTGCGATGCAGGAACCTCCCATGGCTTTGCTGCGCAGTCCCTGATCTTCCCTCTTCGTACTTCAAGAGAGTCTTCCTTGCCATTCCTCCTCCTCGATTCTTGGTCAGTGCGTCCCCATTTAATCTGGAACAACCTTGCGGGAAAGGACGGTGGTGAGTTTATTGGGCTTTCTCGCGAGTGAAGGGGGTTATGCTGGCGAGAAGACCACGCAACCTCTTTGTCATCTCGTGTGTCTTCTTCGTGACCGCTGGTCTGTCCTTGTGGTGCTTTGATGCCCGTAGCAGAACTGTCCGAGATTTTGGTCCTTGATTGCCGAGTTTCGTCTGGATCAAAGAAGAACTGGGTCCTCGTCGGGGGATTTTTTCGTGATCCCTACAGCCCACCGTCACCTTTCAGAGTCCCGGTTCACCTGTTCCAAGGCATGGTCGCAGCAAGGGAGCGTGAAAGGTACCCAACGACTTACGGACGAACCCCGTGTTCTCCAAGTACGTCCACGCTCTTGGAGTCTTGAGGCGGAGGGTCCGGCAATCATGGCCACGTAAAACCGGGACGAACCGGGCGTAGGAGCTTCGATTCATGGCGAAGAAGAACGGTCCGAACTCCTCCAACGTCTTCAGGGTGCAGGCGCCCAGTCTCCTGTCCGCACAGCCCTGGTGTAGTTCAAAAGCGGAAGGACCATATTGACGTACTCATGGAGAACTTGCTCAAGGGACTGGTCGTCTGATCCCGCTGACACTCAGGATCTGCACTTGGGTCAAGGATCTCGAGGGCTTTCTGTGAAGGAATCATCCTTCCCATCCTCTGCCACTCCTTGACGGCGAATTCTTCGGCGCTCTCCATTGTCCCGGAGAGAACTTGAGTAGCTAGGAGTGCACCTTTGTGTAGGATTATGTGTGCCTCAATTCCGCGTTGACGTGGTTTTCCGGCCAAATCTGCCGACTGTGGCGGTCCGTACACCCCCGACTCGTGGAGCTACCTCGTCGAAGCCGCCTTCCCCCCAGGAAAACACCGCTGCACCGCAGCATGGCTTATGACGACGTGTAGGTACGCCAAGGCGGACGATCAGTTTTCTTTCTTCAAGTTCACTTGATCCTCCCGGAGCTTGTGAGAAGAGCGCCATGTCGGCAGCAACAAGCATCCGGAGCCCCCATCGCCGTTTTCAGCTCTTTGTTGAATTTTCTCCATTTCTGTCATCATGGTGAATGTATTGACGAGTACTCTGGCGCTGGAGAGTCGAGAATGGCAAGGTGCAGATTGTCGTCGGGGGCAGTCGGAAAACATCCTCGAGTCGGCTGTTGAGGCTGACCAGCTGGGCATGCTCCGCGGGAGGGTCTTTCAGGGCAGCGATGCCGAGAGGAGAGTAGACGGGAGAGTGTCCTTGTCCTTGTGAGTTCTCCAGCGCTCTCGAGGCGAGGTTTTCTCGAAAGAGAGCGGGGAAGCTTCGGCTTAAGCGATCGGTTCATGGGACAGGGGCTGACCTCGGGGTAAATGGAAGCTGGAGGGGTTCCGCATCGTCCAGATGAACTTGAGGGGCTCCAGCTCTGACGGAGAAGATGGGCCGGGCTAAAGGCAACGCCTAAACCGTGCCGTTGAAGGTCCCTTCCCGTCTACTGTGTCTTCTTGGAATGATGTTGTCGATGGCAAAGTGAACGAGAAGGCCCTTCTCGGGGGGCGCGGGATGAACATCCATCTCGCCGTCCAAAGCGCTGAGCACCGTTCCGGAGTATAAGGGGTAAGGAGCCAACGATGCTCCGAGGCGGAGAAGGAGTAGTCTGAATAGCCAGCCCGGCACCGTGGAATCTTAATCATTGCTTTGCTCCGTGTCTCCCTGATGAATGGCCAGCGCCGGTCCCACCTGGAGATGGGTTCTCTCGGTTCGGGAAGCTTGGGTGCTCGTCGCAGTCTTGCTTTGCATTCAAGATGTTTGTCATGAGGACTTGTCCGAGATCGAGACTCCTTCTCGCGTTCGCGATTGTTTCTTCTTCCAGCTACACCGACGCCCAGGTCGCTAAAACTCTTGACGAGGGGAGGAGTTAAAGTTGGCCATGTCTTCCTTACGGAATTTCCAGTTCGTTTCTTTGAGGTTCTCACGCAGGATTTTTGGCAGCTTTCAGGAGTGTAGGCAAGCTTGAAGGTCCTCGATTGTCTCGCTGGTATGTCATGGCCTCTTTCCTTGCCGTCCGCCAGATGAACCAGTTCGGGTTCGCGAGGGTTCTGTGGGCTTGGTGAACTCCACGCCATGGACCAGGTGGAGAGGAGTTTCCTTTATCCGCAGCGTGAGGCGCCAACACCATGCTGCTCTCCTTGATGCTGTCTATTTCTCCCATCGAGGAGAGCACTCCAACTCTCCAGCTTTCTCGCTAACCTCTTCCACGAACTCGACACGGAGCGATCTTCTGGCTCTTGTTGAGTGGAGGACACTGTCGCAACTTGTTGACGACATGAATGCTCCAGCAGCCTTTATGGTACATCACGTCGGCAGCCAGGACGTCGAGGTCGGGAGGAAGCTGGATTTTCCACTCAGAATTCGTTCCATTGTGGACCCGCCTCAGATTTCGATTGGCACTCCAGGTCGTGCTCTACCCCGGTGCCAGGACTTCTTGCTTGTCCTCCTATCACCACAGAATAAGCATATCTTCCGGGGAATAGGAGCGCTGGCGCGGCGGTGACTCGAGCGGCGGGGTGGCAGCCCTAGAAGTAGAGATGGATAAAAGCTTTTATTATTTAGTAGTCGGGAAATGTAATGGAAAACTACGCAATGGAGATTACTTTCAGGATCCTATGCATTAAAATAATTATAGCAATAAGATATTTTCTCGAACATCATTTAAAGTATTCAAAAGCATGTTTTATTAGCTTAAAATCCTCGCTGCCAAGCGGCCCACGCTTTCCACTCCTCGCACTGCGAGTTAGATTTTATCATTCGTCTGCGACGTTTTGTCCGTAATCAGTGCCACGCAACTTAGCGCTTCGCTATCCTTGAATCACTAGACCAAATCAAGCATATTTTTCTATGTCGAAGATTTTTTCGCAATTTAAAAAAATATTCGTCTTTACCTTGAAGGCCGGGGTGGGCGGCCTCCGCCGCAAGGTCCTGTTGCTCATCTCCGGTACTGGCCTCGGAAATTTGTGGGGCTGGATTTTAGCAATGCAGCTGTCGTGCCACGAACCAATCGTCCCTTCTAGAGGACCTCCTGTGGGCCTCTAACGAATTCCCAGCCTGTCGAAGCCCACTTGGCCGCATACTCCGAACATCGTCCTTGGGCGTCCGAGGTCGAGGACCACATCTCCTTTAGTTTGCGCACCGCAAATGACACACACGATGTCAATTGCAGAGACCGGGAAGGAAATGTGCGATATAATAAATGAATTTATTTTATTTACGGTTGTTATAGGCTAATTTCTAAAATTATAGCCAATGAATTTTACATTTTATTTGCGAAATTTCATTCCGTATGTCATAAAAATACGACCTGAATGGGATAGTCGGAGAAAAGTTCCATTTTCTATTATCAGACGGTAGTGCCTTTATGAGAACAGATACAGATGCCGAAACATTTCATGACTTTTGATGTGAAGATTAAGGCCGTAAATTATTCCTTTTATATTTTTTTTCCATTTTTTTTTTCCACTATCTCTAATGTCCTTATAGTTCAGTAATGCGAAACAGATACAACCCGGAGTACTAATAACAATTTTAATGCACTCTTATAAGCTTGTCAATTTGAGTCCAAATACGAGGTCTCTACGACTTCTGGTTCTCTTCTCAATTTGTAATTGCCAATTTTATTGCCAAATTGCCAAATTTCAAAATTGCGCGAAACTTACCGCTAACGAGTTGACCAACTACGATTTCGGATTCAGCGCACAAACTGCTTGTAGGAT
Source organism: Chionoecetes opilio (assembly GCA_016584305.1). NCBI lineage: Eukaryota > Metazoa > Arthropoda > Malacostraca > Decapoda > Majidae > Chionoecetes > Chionoecetes opilio. The sequence continues at coordinate 25,083 of JACEEZ010023441.1, read as the reverse complement.
AAGACCACTCAAATCCTTTCCTTAACCTAATGTGAAGCGAATCGCCCTAAGTGACCCTACTATTATAGGTTTGTAATGAAACCTAACTAACTTTAACCACAAAGTATACTTAAAGCTATCTCCATTATAACAAACACCGCTTATTTAGGAAGCGCTTGATCATTTGTATCATAACCGCACTCAGGTCTGCTTCCGTTCCCAGCTATTGTTAACACGTATATAAAAAATATACTTGATATACTATATCTAAGACCTATAAAAAAATATACCATATCCACTTTATATTTTTTTTTAACTAGTAGGTGGAATGACTGGAGTGGTATATGGATAAGCGTAGGATGGGCTGGGTGGGTAGTGGGTTTGGGTGCCATTTGTGTGGTGTGGTGGGTGGGTGGGGTGTGTGGTGTGTGTGTGGTGTGTGGGTGTTGTGTAGTGTCCTGGGTGTGTGTTGTGTGGGTGTGTAGTGTGTGGGTGTGTCGGTGTTCTGGGTGTGTGTGGGTGTGGTAGGTGTCGTGGGTGTAGGGTGTGTGGTGGTGTGTGTGTGTGTGTGGTGGGTGCGTTGTGTGTGATGTGTGTGGTGTCTGTTTGTACAGGACATAGCAGCACAGCTTGGCATGACGAGGCGATAACACAACTAGACAGCAACGCGAGCCGCAGAAACAAGGCTTTGTTTTGGTTATGGCAAGATGGCGGACAGTTGGAACCAGTGCTGAGCCAGGCTTCCGCGATCCATGTTATATAGATCAGTGGGGGTGATGGGTAATGGGTGAGTGAATGGGTGTGTGGTGATGGGTAATGGGTGAGTGAATGGGTGTGTGGTGATGGGTAATGGGTGAGTGAATGGGTGGGGGGTGATGGGTAATGGGTGAGTGAATGGGTGGGGGGAATACATACATTTCTACATCCATGATTTCAGGAAAGTTATAAGGGGTTATCTGGAGAGTGTGTTTGGTGGGCCTTCGGCCCACCAAACACAGGTGGTGGGAAGGCCCACCAATAGCCCTCCGCAGGAGCTAGCCAAAAAGTCCGCCCGGAGGGCGGCTTTGCGGCTAGTGATACATAATTGTTACTGATATCATTTTTACGTATGTACACTAGAAGAAAGATTACACAAATATATTATGTCCAGCTTCACGAGATCTACCCTATGGCGCTATCCTTCCCAACATGTCATGTTTTTTAGATATATCTATTATTTTGATTAAAAAAAAAATTATGGGATTATTTATGGATGAAAATTTAGATGTACAATTGCTATTGATATCATCTTTACGTCTGTATGATAATAAAACGACCAAAGTTTAGGGAGCTTTTAATGGTAAAATCACAACCTTTATTGCGTTTCCCAGTTTTTTTACTATGAAACTATTGACCCTAGACCAAAAAGGCATGCATACTTTTTGGTTAAGCTCAACGATATCTATACCCTAAGCATCTATCCGTTTTCTATTTTGCTTCTACATATTCGAGATATAACAGTTTTTATATTTTGCGCACCTTTGTGCCGTTCAATTTCCAGCGCTTTATTGATGCACCAACATCTATCTCTATCCGTCTAACATTTTTTTTGTTAGGTTCTGATGGATGAGAGGTCTTGCAAGAATCATATTCCAACTTGAAAAATGTACATTTCGTATGCGCAAGAGTTTTACGCATGTATGGAAATCGCTCCCTGATTTCTGCAATATTGTTTCGGGTAATCTGCCCTAAAAAACATTACTAAATGCGGATGTATAAATGGAATTTTAATCTGCTTATACCACAGGGCAGCCTGTTGAAATCTGGATTTTTCCCTCTATAACGATTGTGGAAAAAAATTCCGGTTCTGCGGTATTAGGGAGGCAACATTGCTTCCACCATTTTCCGCAGCCTCGTAGTGATACATTCCCACGGCGAACGTTTTTTTTTTTTTTACGAAAACAAAGCGGTCAAAGGTGCTTCGCGCGTTCGCGGCTTCAGTCTCCAGATTCCGTCTCAGAGACTAGACAGACGTCTGCGCGTGCGTGCTCTGCATGAAACGGCTCCCCCCCCCGGATATTTTTTTCTCGTAGCACTCTTACAGGAATGTGGAGGGGGAGTTTGCAGGGGAGTTGTTAGTGATGGTACACGTGTGTTGAAGGGGTGTGTGTGTGACGTGGTGCTTAATGTGTTTGTGACGTGCAAGTAAACAAGTCAGAGACAAGAAGCTAGCTGTGACAAGTTATATTTGTCGATCTCGTAACCAATCCATCCATCGCGGTACTGCCTACTACATATCCCGTGTGGTAGTAATCACATTTAGTTATAAAGGGTACACATGGGGTGACTGCACGTTGCACACAGTTGGCATGTTGCACAAAACTTTTTGACATTTTGATACAGTGTAAATAATTGACTCACAGAGCGATCACACGGAAACAAAAGGGTTGGAATCACACGGAACACAAAGGGTTGGAATCACACGGAACACAAAGGGTTGGAATCACAACGGAACACCAAAGGGATTGGAATCACACGGAACACCAAGGGTTGGAAATCACAAGGAACACAAGGGTTTGGAATCACACGGAAACACAAAGGCGTTCGAACACACGGAAAACAAAGGGTTTCGAATCACACGGAAAAACAAAGGGTTAATCACACGGAACACAAAGGGCTGAAATCACACGGAACACAAAGGGTTGGAACCACACGGAACACAAAGGGTTGGAATCACACGGAACAACAGAGTGGTTGGAATCACCACGGAACACAAAGGGTTGGAATACACGGAACACATGAAGGGTTGGAAATCACACGGAACACAAAGGGTTGAATCACACGGAAACACAAAGGGTTGGAATAAGGAAACACAAAGGGTTGGAATCACATGGAACCCAAAGGGTGGATCACACGGAACACAAAGGGTTGAATCACATGGAACACAAAGGGTTGGAATCACGCGGAACACAAAGGGTTGGAATCACACGAACAAAGGGTAGGATCACCCGGAACGTGATCTACCCCGAGGCACTTGACCAGTGACCAACGACAGCAACAACACGATTGGATGTTTGAGACCATGTTGCTCTAATATACGTATACTACTACAAACATCAATACATCTTGTCGTATTCTCAAGCCACTTGTGTTCTGAATGTAGTAGGACTAGGTAAAAAACCTTGCTTATCGGGAGAAAAAAAATACTAAAATTGTAAGTCGGCCTTCCTCACGGATTATGATAAAACAGGCGTTTTCTGCGAGAAATTTTGGTTGACAATCGAAAATTTTTCGGTTGCAAACGTTCCAACAACAATAACAAATGATTGCGGGTCGGGCCAATCATACTCCTGGGATGGTTGAACAGGGACGAAAATTTGAGCAATCGAAAAAAAAGTTCGGTTGCAATCAGGATCCCCGCAGAAAACCGCCTGTTTTTACCACCCACATAAACATAAAGCAACCAGACGATCGCTTGTGGGGTTGGAAAAACGGATTATACCAATTTGATCATCACAAACACTGTCAACACAAGTATATTTCAATACTCAGTACGCACCAACGTACTCCTAACAAACGTACTATCATGAACACAGGATACTATTGAAGGGAGGCTAAAATTACATCAGACACGTTAAAAACAAACAAAATTCACGCCAAAACTCAGCCCTTGCCTCGCCGCCATAAACAAACACCCAGCTGATTTGCCTATTTTATGGTTATGCTAATGCATGGAAAATTATATAAGAAATATAGATAAAATAAGAAAATGCATAGGAAATACTTAATGCTTATGTTTTCTCGATATTTTTATATCTTTTTGATGATCTTAGTAGGATTATTTAATTTATCCAAACGGACTCTTGCTAAATGTAGCGCTGCCCAAAGGTGGCCCCCCCGGGCCCACTTTTTGTTCGTCCTAAGCCGAAGTCTTAGGAACGAGCCCTAAATTCCTCGTCATAAACTACCGTAGATAACCATAAAGTCGCAGGAAAAAACTTTTTTTATGTTTACAGCCGTGTGGTGCGTTAATAGTTACATTATCTACATCCATGATTTCAGGACAGTTAGAAGGGGCTATCTGGAAGAGTCTGTGTCATTTTGTGTCTCATATGTGTCATATTAGGGCTATAATGAACAAATTACAAAAAATATCTACAAATTGGCTACCAACAGTAGAGTCGCCATCCTAGTGTTCTATTTACTGAGTGTCGTACCGTGTCTGTCGTCGCCCCGAAAAAAAAACGAGTAGGGAAATTTGAAACCGTCTATATTGCAGATACAAAAACATAAACAACGCTGAAACAGGGTAGATTATAGTAGATGATATAAAACTACGTGTATTATTCTTCAGTGGGCAAGCATCTCAAAATCAGTAGCTTAGTGATGCCGATAATCGTAATATCGGCGGTCTGGCGAAATGACATGCAGGTGGCGACTTTACTGTTATATACGTTAGGACCGCGTCCTAGACTTTCCTCGAACCTTAGGACGTGGTTAGGGAACGAATCCTAAATCTCTATAAGTATGGGTCCAGCTGTCTGAATTTGTTTTTCTGCATTTTTCACGGAAATAAAACTACATATTTTAGTTTTTCTATCACATATTTTGGTGAAAAATACATACATAAAAAAAACATTAAAAATAGCCAAAATAGCATTTTTTCCGATCTCTAATAATGACCGTTGTTTCCCCCGCGACATCCCGGCTGGCACTCAGTAGCTCATGACTATTAAATGTCCATCCCTAACAATGTGCATAACAGTGGATTGTGCGCCCAGTGAAATTGATGTGCATCGGAAAAAAGATCAACTCTTTCTCAAGATTTTATTTGGTAAACATGCAACAAAAACACAGGAGGCGCGAGAGGAAAACAGGCAAGCGCCACAAGATAGACCGGAGAAAAACGCTGTTATAGTTTTGTAACTTTCAAAATGCCATATCTTTTCAACCACAGAAGATATTCTGTAGGTTTTCTTATTGTAGAGCTTAGAAACATCTACGTGTAGGTGAGAATACGTAGGATGGAATATCAATTGCATTTTTAACGAAAAATAACAATAACAGCGTTTTTCTCCATTGTCAGACAACTACGCCCGCAGGCTATAATATCTCTCCACAACTGTCATGTAAGCCAACCTTTAAAACGTTATTGACTCAAACATTTGTTAGGAGGTAGTTAAAGGCATGTTGTTTTCCCGCAGAACATCATAAACAGTCACGTAATCTCGGAGCGTATAGAATAGCGGACTTGGAGTAAGCCAGAGACAGTCACTGCTGCTGTGAGGCACTGCCCTGGTTGTTCCTCCACTGGGCAAGAAGCCACAAAACACTTAAAGACCTTTTTATGGGTCGTTAGACCCACGACGGAACCCCACAGCGCGGAAAATTCGTCGATTTCGTCGTTAACGTGCACACTGGCCAACGACTGACTCAAGACCCGTATTAGCCAGAGGTCGGCAGTCTGAAGGCATGCTCATAATTGCGTGTATGCTATGAAATATCTGTTTTTATAGTGATGTAGACATATGATTGCATTTGGATGGATATTATTCATATATATGAGTAAAGAGATGAAATACAAGGCAAGGGACTCATCTACGTCTGGCAGCGCGGCTTCGGCAGCAGCAAGCAGCAGCAGGCAGGATGAAAGGCGGTGAGGTGGATGGATATCAACACCAACTTCACCAAGTGAGGGTTAGATGTCTTGGTAATATTAGTAGGCGGAGCGAGAACCCCTGTGAGGAATCCTTATGACCTGGTGATCTTCCTATGTGCTATCACAGACGTGGGAGCGACTGTCTCTTTCAGTGAAGCACAGGTGAGGCTGATAACTGCGGTTTTTAACCAAATCTGTGACGTGTGGCGGCTGGAGCCCCCCGCTCTCTCCGCCACTGTAGGTTTGGCAGCTTAAACGTCTTTAGTAATCGTCTATATATGACAACTTAGTGATTATGGTGAGATGTATATAACTTGTCATTATCTAACATCAATGTAGCACCGTGTGCTTCACCTTAAATAAGGTGATGAAAGATTGTTATGATGAGGTGACTGATGACGGGGCAGAGTGACGGAGAGGCCTGCAGCGCGGTGGCCTCTCAAAACACAAATATTCACATATACCCCACCACACACACCTACCCCAAAACACTAGCAAACAACAAGCCTTCCTTACTTATACCATATTACTATCTGATACATTTAAAAACTCCTTTAAAACGCAAAGCATTCCCGATAAAAACGAGAAATTAGTTTGAGATGACGGGCAAAGAAGGCGGGGAGAGCGCAGTTGGCATGCATTCTGCCCGGAAATATGTCTCGCTGACTTTGTGATGGTCGGAAGTTTTCAAAAACTGTTTTGTCATTGGTGGTGACTGGATGACGCGCTTGATTACGTCATTACCGCCTAGCCAGTCAGCGCCTTCCGACGCGGTATAACGACCGAAAAGGGAGGCTTGTAAGCTTTCGTCGTTAGGAAAAGAAGTTCAGAGAGATGGGTCGTTGCTGGCCGCAACTACCTGTTGCTGGGTTCCTGCCGTCGGGCATCAACACAGGCAGCTGACAATAAGTGCGCGTTTTAACATGATTACTATGGTCAAATCGACTTCACTCCAGTGTGAAACCGGGACCTTGTGTGGTTTCAAGATCAGGGCTTGGGTGAAGAGACTGCAAAACTTATAACGGTTTACTGACTGGTTAATTTAGCACCGAGGGGACATAATGGCCAGGCTAGGAGTAGTAGGCCATCAGTAGCAGTGCGCTCGGTCAATACCCTAATATAAAGTGATTTGTAACCTCATGAGAACCTATTGTTACCTATACCCTTATTGTAATGGTAGAATAGGCTTTGGGGAATACAATGGTGGTGGTTACTCGTGTGTGGATGGGTGGCGCGTACCCGGTGTTCCCTCCTTTCGCTCCTCGGAATTACATAGCAAAGGCAAATAATACTGAAAAACACATGTGATCATTCAAGTAAAAAAAATTGATTTGAAAGTATAACTATAAGATTAAAAGTACCTTCAAAATATAACACAACAATGTGTGCAACGCAGAATAGAACCAAACCCTTGAACAGTTTTGTTATTTGTAGAAAAACAAGAAAAACAAAAATCATAAAAATATCATATGTAGGGTACCTGGAACTGTCGCCGGATAGGTAATTCTCGCCGACCGTCGTCGGAGTGTTCCCAATTTCTGATTATTACAGGGACCCATATATACATTTTAATTCAAGTTTTACCCGCGTCGTTTTGCATTCGGGGATGAAATACTATAGTTAGCTTGACAGTTAGGTTAAGTTAGGTGCCAAGTCCAGGTTTAGGTTAAACATTTCCACGTCGGCCGAGTTATAAGTCTGGTGTTGTTCGACGAGAATTCACATCGGCGAACAGTTCCATAAACCTTTTGTATGTACTATTCATTATATATATCATTAAAATATAACGCATAATTCATATACATAGTGTGATATACAGGGTCTACTCTATATACTTGCCCTCTCTGCTACGGTCACAACTGAATCAAGAAAATATGATGTCCAGTTTTTCACTGACGTTACATCTACAACAAGCCTGTGCAACCTGCGGCCCTACTAAAGGCCCGTCCACACTAGGCTTACGATTGCGCAGCGTGATGCGGCCAGTACGCTGCTGGTATCGATTCTGTTGTTGAGTGATGCTAAGAGAGTAAGGCGGGGTTCACATTCGCATGCACATAAGGTGGGGGTTCACATTCAAATCACATTGCACAAGGCACGTTTGCCTTGTGCAATGTAGCAGTCATCCCTTGTAGCAGTCATCCCTCGCTACTTGACTATGAATGGGAAGTCAAGTAGCAGGAATGATTATGAAAAAATGAATGATGAAATATCATTTCATTTACCGTCAATAACACTATCTATAGTCGCACTGCATAATGTCGCAGGGGGGCTATATTACGAGTTTTAGCATCACTACAGACCTTGGTATGTGTCACTGAGAAACGTGCACAGTATGTAGTTTACATTATCTACATAACTATAATGTCCTTCAGGTCGACACATATACAATTAAGTCTGTAATAGTGATGGACCGAATAATTCGCATTCACAATTGCAAAAAATTCGCATGGTTTTTAAATATTCGCCTTCGCATTCGCCATCCACTCGGTTAGTATTTGCGAGTGTGCGAATATTTTCGCCACAAATCAATAAAATTAAAAAAATAAGAAAACAAATAACAAGTGAAAACATAATATTACACAAGCAAACATATACATAATTAATAGTTAGCCGAGCGTTAGTAAAAGAAATGGGGTAAGTAGGACGTAGGGTCAGCTAGGGCCATAGTCCCTCGCACACTGCCTCCATCTATACCCTCCCAACAGTGTGGCAGCCGTTAATCTCAGGTCACTGTTACAGTAGCTCAAACTCATTGCCTCGTGCGCTACACTGCAGTAAGCATATACGCGATCTTCTCTGTCACCAATGAGCCACTCGACTTTCTTTGAAGAGAACAGTATTGCAGCAGCCTTACTGCGAAGGGCGTCCAGTCACATCAGTGTGGTTTGGTATTACGTATATGAGATTATCTCTAATGACATTGCAAGTGTAAACTTTGACAACTAATTATTATTAATGTAAGATATTTATCATGTAAAGTATTCGTGTAACGAATGCGGGGTCCATAGGAAAATGAATGGGAATTTATTTTAGACTTTCATATTTTTATGCGCTGAACTCCTACAATAATACAAAATATGTTAGTTACCGTATGAATAAAAATAGGTAATTACCTTGAAATATTATGTAATATTCGCAATCGCATTCGCTTTTCGCGAATATTAAAACCAACTATTCGCATTCCGCATTCGCATTCGCGAATACGGAAAAATAGACATTCGGTCCATCATAGTCTGTAGTGATGCTAAAATTCGTAATATATGGCGCCCTGGTGCACATTAATGCAGTGGCCGACATAGTGGTGTTGACGGTACATTAATCTTCCCAAGATGTTGTTTCAGCAAGTAGTGAATATTGTAATTTGTTTCGTGAAATTATTTTAGTCTAAGACTGTCTTATCAGCGGACGAGAAGCTCCTGGCGTCTTCCACGCTGACTGTAGTGACTAATGGCCTAATGCTGGGGGCAAATCTAGCGCGGGGCATTTTCTACAACTTAACCCCTCAGGCCAGAACGTCATTTTATTGGTATGAACTTTAGACGCTTTTTTTAGTGCTTATAAACACTTTTATAGATATGACCTGTTTAGTTTATCCTTGTCACTACCTCATTGGTATATTCAGTTACTTTTCCTGATTTCATGACTAACAACAGACCTGTAGGGATTTTTTTTTAAAACAAAGGGAAAGGTTTAGGGCGTGAAGGGCAGTGTTGCCAACCGTAGGAAAGAATTATTAGAACTATTAGATAGTTCCTATCTCGGAACAGCCGACGCCACGCAAGACCGTGAAGAACTACAATTTCAGTGACACTAAAGATTAAATGACCAATCTTGGGTGGTCATGAGATGGTGTAGCTCTCTATGGATATGTTTAGGGAAAATAATGTGCTGTATATAGGGAATATAACGTAGGATTCTGTATTAGTAATAGTAATATAGTGTAGATTGAGAGGAGAGAAAAATAAAGATGAGTGGAGGAAACAAAGTGTTTGTAGGATAATAAATAGTTTTTACTCTATACATACAAGACACGTGCATGTATGGTACATGGTGTTATTTAAAAAAAATTACGTATGATTTAGATCTAAGTTAAGTTTTGGAGTTGTTGATGAAGGAGTAATGACGGAAAATGTTGATACAAACAAGATAATTTAATAGGCTGCGTGTGTCTTTACTACAGAAAACGGGATTAATATTATGGTGTGTTATTTTTACTGATTTAGGAATACAAGTATGGTTTGAGTGGTTATTTATGGTTATCACAGGGAAATGTGAAGAGGGGAAGGAAGGACATTATAGATGCCAGTAGAAGCAGAGTAGCCTAAGATAGAAGAATACAGATCTTTCGCTACTTGGTAGAAAGATTGCTCGTAGCCGAAACGCTGTGTGACAAACACGCGCACTTTTTGCCACCACTACGGGCATCTTTTGGTAGGAAAATACCAAAAATGCCAGAAAATATCGCTCGTGTGGACACGGGCCTGGACACATCATAAACAATAGCTGTTTTAATTCGTTTGTGGGGATCACAGTCACTCTACCTCCGTAGTTGTACTTCAGAAAATATTAGAAACAAGGAAAAGACTGTGCAAGGAAACCTAAAAAAATTCTGGAAAGAAGAAAGAAAAAGAGGCGAACTCTCAAAAGAGACGAGTCTCCCCAAGAAAACAACGCTTCAGATCTAAATGGGCGAAGGTAAGTCACTTAGCGTGTTCATGTAGCAACTTCAGGTTCCGGAACCACCTTAATTGTCTCCGTGCAACTATAATACAATAGTGTAGAATGATAGCAGGTTAGTACACCATTTAGCCATTTCCTTAATACACTACAATATTGTACAATGATGAACAGTGGGTACACACATTATTACCATTTCCTTCACTGTATAGTATATTCACATGGTATTAGTAACGTGAAGAATATAGGCAGAGGTCAATGTTTAACTCGTTATATAATATACATTTTCTGGATCAGCATTAAATCTGGTCCCTAAAGTTGCACTTTATGCAAAAAAAACTAGTTATGAAAACATATTAAAATATGCATTTTTGTTTTACATTTTTTTAATTCATGTAGGACAGGGTGCGCGGGATATTGGCACTGTACGTAGGGACACGTTAGGACTTTTCATGGTTTCTGTAGAGATATTGGACCAAATCTGAGTGTAAATGAGTAGTAGGCAACACTGCGCGCACCAGCCCGTTTTACCAAACTCAGTGAAGTTCAGTCTTCCCCGACCCGTCGCGGGAGAGCACGCTAGCTCGGTGTTCCACCCCGCTATGCGTAGAACATCTCCCACCCCTAGAAAGTTGTGCTGGTGGGTGTTTCACGAGTTTCTGCCAGCACCTCTGCCCTTGTTAGAGTCGCTTCACAGACCCAAGGCGAACCCCTGAAGTTGGGTGCATAGGGCTCATTACATGAGTTGGCCCCTAGAGGGGTTACTGAAAGGTCTGTGGAGAGGGGCCGCAGCGACTCTGAATAGGTTCCGGTTAAAAGTCCGAGAGGGGCAGCGTCAGGGCTAGTACGCACGCAGTTTAGACGGCGGCCGTTAGCCCTCCTGACGCTGTAGGATAGTTGCTGGCGAGTTTACCATCCCCCGTCAGGTAGCTAGTGTTTCTTGCCTAAGTGCACTCTGTTTTTGTTAGGTTTTTATTAAGTTATTTTTTTGCCTCTGCCTTTGCGTTATTTTCTGAGTTCAGGCCCCACTCTAACGGCTATGGGCAAGTTGCACTCTCCTCGCCCTAGTCAGGAGGGGAACTATCGCCAGTGATAGATCAGTGAAGCATGCTTCGAAACCCAACCTCACAAGGCAAGACAATGTTGCTTCACACCGCCTCTCTCCTGACGTCACCGCCGCCGCTTACTCCTGCCCCTCACATGACCAAACCCCTGCTCGCCCTAGCTCCTCCAAGAAGCTGCTGCTACCCGTGTCGCCACTTTGCTGCTTCGACAACTGCTGATTGCCATGAAACTTTCAAGGATTACCTCTGCTTCGAACCACACTCGCAGATCGAAAAACTCCACCACATGTCACCCCCTCCTCCTCGGGCGCATTGCAACCGCGTCGTACCGTTCCGCACTCCAGCACCCAGACCCCGCAAACGAAAAAGCCTCCCACTCTTCCTTTCGTGGACCATTCCGGATGTTCGGAAAGGAGCTGGCACTCGCACGGCCACGTCAACGTTATAATATAGCCTCGTTTAACTATTTTATATAATATATATTTTCTTGATCATAAACAAAAAAGGACGCAGGACGCCACAAGACACCTAACTTCTTTAGAAGCTGTTTGAGAAGAGATGATATGTGAGATTTCCAGTTCAGATTTGTAGAAAGGATAGTCCTAGAATGTTCATTGGGAAGAAGGAGACAGTTGAGTGTCATTGAAGAAGAGGGGATAGCTATTTGGTAGGTTTTGTCGAGTAGATAGGTGAAGAATTGGGTTTTTTGAGGCATTGAAACAAAACAAGGTTTGCTTTGCCCAATCAGAAATTATAGCAAGATCAGAAGTAAGCGCTCGGTGGTATCTCTCCGTGAATCACTTAGTTCCTGTTGAGTTGGAAGTTAATAAACGACGTTGAAAAATGCAGGGTAGAATCATCTAACGTAGGAGTGGATAGGCTTTGAGGTAGACTTAGAGATCATAATGAATATAGATGGAAAGAGGAGTGGGTGATAGGGCATACCCTGGGGAACACACTATTGATAGATTTATGAGAAGAACAATGTCCGTCTACAGTAGCTGCAATAGAACGGTTTGAAAGGAAACTTAAGACGAAGGTACAGAGAGAAGGTTAGAAACCGAATGAGGGTAGTTTGGAAATTTTAGATTTGTGCCAGACTCTATCAAAAGCTTTTGATATGTCAAGGGCAACAGCTAAAGTTTCACCGAAACCCCTAAAGGAGGATGACCAAGATTCAGTTAGGAAAGCTAGAAGATCGCCAGTAGATCGCCCTCTACGGAAACCGTACTGACGATCAGATAGAAGATTGTGAGCAGATAGATGCTTAAGAATCTTCTTATTAAGTATAGATACAAAAACTTTAGAAAGGCAGGAAGGCAAAGCTATAGACGGAAGTTTGAAGGATTAGAACGGTCCCCCTTAGGAACAGTTTGGGATGTGAGCAAACTTCCAGCAAGAAGGAAAGGTGGAAGTAGATAGACAGAGACGAAAAAGTTTGACCAGGCAAGGTGCAAGCACAGAAGCACAGTTTTTGAGAACAATAGGAGGGACTCCGTCAGGACTTTCTTACATGACTTTCCTTTTTTTTCCAGATCCAACCAGCTTCAGTACCACATATGATAAACTCTTACTCTTGAGAAGGATCAATGGTCAATAGGAAATGTCTAGTATAGAGACAGCAATACGTGACACAATATCTAAGGCGTTTTCTGCGGGGATCCTGATTGCAACCGAAAAAATTTCGATTGCTCAAATTTTGATTGCTGTTCAACCATCCAGGGAAGATGATTAGCCCCACCCGCAATCATTTGTTGTTGTTGTTGTGACCGTTTGCAATCGAAAATTTTCCGATTGCAACCAAAAATCTCCTGCAGAAAACGCCTTTAGTTGTACAAACTAATGTTAATATGTTTGAAATGACGAAGGTGTGAAAATAATTATCTTTTATTTTCTTCAAGATTGCGAACCTTAACGTTTAACAAGGATTAACAAGGATAACGTAACAAGGATTTTATGCTCATAGATGGCTGTGATTCTTCCTCATCACAGTTCGCATCACAGTTCATTATACAAATCACATCACATCACAGTACACACATCACAGCTCACATCATGAGGTGAATGTATATGACTGTACCCTAAGGGTACAGTCATGTTCATAAAATGTAGAATACTTGTTATCTGATCATACCTGTCTCCCTCATAGTCTGCTCACCTCCATATACAATGTATGATGCTGGGGAATTGCATCCCGATGATCTCAATGATAACCGATGTAGCGGGTCAACTTACTACCCCAATCAAATCACTACCCCGCTACGACTACACACGCGCGGCAGATGACGTCACACATGAAAACATTGGCCATGCCCACCCTCACCTTTCAGCACGCATACAGGCGGACCAGAACTTTATCTTACCCTTATAAGGAATGTTTTGGTTATTCCTTTTCGCGAGTAATTCTAATCACACAGGTAGCTCACCGTGAATGCCGGAGACGAGTAAATGTCCAGTAACACACGTTTCAATCACCTGTGTACGCTGGAATGTTAATAAGTGGTTTCGTGAGGATGTAGAGAGACTCCAGGGTAATTGAGGTAGTATAATTGTGTTAATCTACAATATATACACTTTAAGAGTCACTTTGACGAAATGTACAGGAACCCCTGTGAACCTCCGTCCCTTACCCTATACCCGCCGGGGTGGCCTGGTGGTAGAGCGCGCGGCACGAGTGTAGAGACCCTGCATTCTCCGTAGTACCATTGTAGTTCGTACTTGCAAAGTGTCTAGATAGGATCAAAGTATCTTATCTTATCCCTTACCCTGGTAAAACTTGTCTAACGTCACCAGCGGTGAGCCGGCAGCTCCCACCATGCAGGTGACAACTACTCTGTTTATCTATGGACACGTATACTCTGCTCCACTATTAAACATATAGTAAAGAGCAAGTAATGTTTTTACCATAGAATACTGATAATATAACTACTCTATATAAATATATATTATGTTACCATCTATTTATAAGAGATGAAAATAAGCTACGTGACATCTCTCTACAAACCTGCCGGTTTTCAATACTTGCTAACCTAAGCAGTAATGTAACTGGGCCGGCAATATGAACCACATCCACATCCCATACATATGCCTTAACAGGAACAGTAACTACTCCCTTGATGAATAGTTTGACAATATATCAATTCTGATCTTGGGTAAAACATGGTGGAAACATTGAAGTAGTAATTAAAGTAGAACATAGAACATGTTGAGCTTCTGGCCCACCAAAAACTTAATGTTACAGAATGCATATAGCGGACCAAAAAATAGAATGTACGTAGAATATAAACGTAGAACATAAGAGCTAATGAACATGTAGGACAGTTTCGTCCTGCCTGTTATTGTGCTATAAAGCCCTAATTGTCCTTCATGCAGTAGGTGCACACTTGCCTTAAGCTTCCAATCTGTTAACATTGGAAAACATTGATTCCAGCAGGGAAAAGGTTCTGCAGGACTGTGCATGGCTGATATTCAGTGTTACACACGTAGTGTAAGTGGGGTGCTTTGGTGTACTTGTGATGTTACGTCGCCAGATATTGACACACACACGCGTTTTCTTGGTATTGGTTTATTGAAGAAACGGTTCAACTGCAGAGAAAAAACAAAATTCACAATGTAAGAACCACGTTTAACGAAACCAGCCATTCTTAATCAGAAATACAAAATATACCAGAATCAACTCAGTCCCCATAATAATCTCATCACGTTACACAGATTACGTAAAACACTCATCCTTTGTTAACTAGCCCGCGAAGGTTCACAGCACAAATTCATATTTCAGTCACAATTAAGGTACACACCAAGTCTACTTACAATTTATGGCGCTCTAAGTATTCACGAATCCAAACAGGTATCTACTGGGTGCATCCATAGCCTAACGCAGCCACAAAAACACCTGGTGTTGTCTTTGGTACAGCCACACACCAGGTTACTTGGTCTCGTAGCTACCCACGCTATAGTACTAGTATAGTAGTGTCCTGGTGTGGTGGTGAGGCTTGTGGTAGGGACACTGTTTCATGGTGTGGTTGTGGTGTGGTGTGGTGGTGAGGCTTGTGGTAGGGACACTGTTTCACTGGTGTGGTTGTGGTGGGGTGGTGAGGCTTGTGGTAGGGACACTGTTTCACTGGTGTGGTGGTGAGGCTTGTGGTAAGGACACTGTTTCACTGGTGTGGGTTGTGGTGTGGTGGTGGGGCTTGTGGTAGGGACACTGTTTCACTGGTGTGGTTGTGGTGTGGTGGTGAGGCTTGTGGTAGGGACACTGTTTCACTGGTGTGGTGGTGAGGCTTGTGGTAAGGACACTGTTTCACTGGTGTGGTTGTGGTGTGGTGGTGAGGCTTGTGGTAGGGACACTGTTTCACTGGGTGTGGTGGTGGTGTGGCGAGGCATGTCCTGTACCACACTGACACACACATTGATCTGTGGCGGTGTGGTGGTGGTGGTGTGTTTACTGTGGTGGTTCCAGTGTCTGTATAAATAACATGGTGGAGACAAAAATGAGCGTGGCACACACACTCAGCTGGCAAGACGTGGGTGTCTGTGTTTACGCCTGGCTTGAGGGTTGCCAGACTGCCCAGTATCCACGCTGTCAACAAAACACGTCGCTTACTCTCCGACACCAATACAAAAGAAAAATCAGACCTATTTTAGGTGTTACATTCATCATTTATCGCTGATAGGGTAACTTCTTGGCACGGCATGCTGCACAGTTGTTTTCCTGTGTGACGTCATCTGCCGCGCGTGCGTAGTGGGGGCAGGGTAGTGATCTGGTGGGATTAGCAAGCTGGCGGCTTGTCGCGCAAACCGGCCTAGGGTTGTGCGGTATCAAGAAAATACCGGTATTGCCGATACCGGTTTGCGGGAGTAATACCGGTACGTCCTCACACCGGTATCAATTACGATACCGGTATACCGATACCGTACAGGAATACCGGTATTACCGGTATCGGTATTTGTTTTTTTTCGTGTTTTTTTTTACTTGTCCATTTTCTCAGACAATTATTAACCTCTAAAAGCATGCCCCACCCCCCCCTTAAATAAAGTTTCCTATAGCGTCGGCCATTTCTTTTTTTACAATTATTAACCCCTACCGTACAGCAAAGATAAGGTAAGGTAAAGATGGGAGCATACGCTTAGCTGCGTTGGTTGTGGATGAGCATGCGGTGCTCATCTCCGTGGTATTAGCCCTTAGAGCCTGTGGTGGGTGAGAACCCGTTACCCCGGGACACAGGGCTAGTGTGACTCCCGGGCTACCACAGACCACAGTACAGCATAGACCCCCCTAAAATAAAGTTTCCTGTGGCGTCGGCCATTGACAGATTTAAGGGGGGACCGAGTAAACCTATGGCCTAGGCCCCGCACCCAAGAGGAAAAAATATGTTTCAATGAAATCTGAATGCTGGACATATCTTATTTGTTCGAATACTGTTACATTGCATGTACCATAATATGCCACAAATTATTTACCAATGTAATTTTAAAATATGGGTGTAAAAGTTTTCAATTAAATTAATATGAAATCTGAACCACATTGGTAAAAATTTTGAGTCCTTTCCCGCCCTTTTTAGTAGTTTTATTATATCCAGACCTTCACAAATTTCTCAGATACCTCTAAAACGTAATAATAAAGTGGGGGAGATTAAAAAATAAAAAATAAATTACTAACCTAACCTAACTTGGTAAAATTGTAGTCCTTTCCCACCCTTATATCTCGTAAGGAGGTTATTGGTTAGGTTGTAGTGAGGTTAGGTTAGAAATTTTATTTTGGGGGCCAGGGCGGAGGTAATATAGGGGGGAAGGGGCGCTGAAGGGGGAATCTCTCCCCAACTTTATAATTACGTTTCAGAGGTATCTGAAGGGATCTGTGAAGGTCTGGAGAAAAAAGAAACTAATAAGGGCTGGAAAAGACTAGAATTTTACCCCACATTTCATTCAGGGCCCCGCACTCCCACGTACCGGCCTATATAGGGCCTCGCACACCATAAATCCGCCCCTGGCGTCGGCCATCTCTTTTTTTTTTTTACAATTCGTAACCCCTACCGTACAGCATAGACCCCCCCTAAAATAAAATTTTATTTGGCGTAGGCCATTTCTTTTTTTGCATCAGTAATCTAATATACTATAGGAGTAGCCGTGTGTGTGTGTGTATTCATCTAGTTGTATTTTACAGGGCCTGAGCTGCACTCGTATGGCCCCGTCTCCATATCAACATTCTTATCTTTCATCCTTTGTGTTGGCTGAAGACATCACCCCGGGAGGCGGGTCACAACCCCCGGCTAACACCCAGTACATATTCACTGATGGGTGGACAGGGCCTCGGATTTTAAGGAAACAGCCCATCCGTCTCCGCTCCGCCCGGGGAGTGTGTGTGTGTGTGTGTGCGCGCATCTAGGTAGAATGATGGTAGTATCAGTATCTTTATTATTATCATTATGATCATTATCAATATTATTATCATTATTATTATTATTATTATTATTATTATTATTATCATTTTGATAATAATAATCAAAATCGGGCCTTCCCCTGTAAGAGTCATACACACGAGGAACGCACCGAATATTGTATGAAAAGGATATAACAAGGTTGGACAAGTTTTATTAATAGTGTCGATACTTATGATGCAAATTAAGTGATAAAATACATAGAAAGGGAGATATATAAATAGATAAAGGGAGATATAATAATTTAAGGAATGTTGTATTACTGCAGCGTAGGCACTTAAGAATGAAAAGTAGTGGTAATAAATGCCTTAAGGTCATAGTGAAAACCTTACTCCCCGATGGATACAGCTCAGCCTTCTTCCCTGTCATACACACAAAAAAAAGCTGTTGATATTGTATGAAGAGGATAATTATAACAAGGTTAACCAATGTTTTATTGATGCAGTGTAGGCCTTTATGATGAAAATTTGTGATAACAAATACACAAAACCGGAGATATAAATACTCTAGGTGGACGTGGCTCACTCAGCTTCCTTAGTAGTCATACACTCGGAACACGCCTCTGATAATAATGTATGAGGATGATATCACAAGGTAAGACAATGTTGTATTGATGCAGTGCAGGCACTTGAGGTATGAGATAGTAGTAAGCAGTATCAATAACATGACATATATGTTAGCCTTTTCTAGCTTTTTCTTATTTGCCTTGAAAATAAAATGATGTACTCAGTGCTGCCTCCACCAATGACTGGATAATTAATCAAAGGAAAATGACACTTGTACCGGTGCATGAACTGACGTTCAAATCCAAGAGTAGTCTTGCCAAACCTCAGGCCATGGATAGAACTAAGGAATGTTTTTCTTTTCTTTCCGTCGTATACGTCACCAGAGTGAATAATTATTTGTGTCATGTTATGTGGGAATAGAGGTCTTTGAAATACTTACGAGTAGCTTAGGGGAATGTAGGTATTCTAACCATGAATAACTAACATACTACCACTCACAAAATGTATTTTGAGTTTAAAAGTCCTCACATGACAAGACCGCTAATATTTGTACAAATAAAACCAAGACCACTATCAAACTGCAACACAAAAACTCTGCCTACAGCTACCACACCAGCGTCTCCCCGCCCACTCATGAGCGTCGCAGGACACAAGTGGAGCTGCCCCGTGAGGGTCTCGCCTGTCCCTAACAGCAGGTGTCCCACCCTTGGTGCTTGCTACCTTTAACTAGCCCTTTGAGGGCCCCCTTGTGTCACTGGTCTACGCCAGTGACCAGCAGGGTTCGACTCCGTATCGCACCAAGGGACGTTAAAACAATCCTGGATTCACCCCCGTGCCCCCCCCTCTTTCCAAAGACCTATATTATACGCCTCTGGTTTAGTCTTTCCATCATTTTATTATCCATGTATACTCTTGAATGTTGAGGCAATTTTTCTTTCAGTTTTGTATCTATTGAAATGAAATTTATTCTTCTAATTATCCAAATATACTCCTGAATTTTGAAGAAATTTTTCTTACAATTTTGCATTACCCCCCTCCCCTCCATATTTGAGAGGTTCGGCAAGTATGCGGGGGTTTTCGTTAGGGTTCGACGCCTCTGAAAAGGTTAAGGTACTGTGCTAATATGATGCAGAATTTCCTCAGGAGGAAGATGACGGCCCTGGTATTTTTTTCAGTATCAAATGGTGTCAGTAAACTAGTTGGGAATAAGGTGTATGGAACCAGATCGTCGCCGCACTAGGCTGCGGGCGACACTCATCACAATACTACAGCGGGATGCGGGATTCGCTCTCTAGGTATATATAACTCTCTTATGTGAGGTTATATTCACATTATTAAGTAATAAGACGATGAATGTATACTTAATAAGAACAGTGAAGGTGAGAAAAAATGTACAAGTAATGAAACTCTTAAGGCGCGATTCCACCGAGGCAACATGTGGCATGCTACATTGTCGCATACGACAAGTGTTTTTCAACCAGTTCAACAGAAGGCAACATGTAGCATGCGACTGTGTGGCATGTGACAGGTGGCAACATGTTGCCGTATAACCTGACGAATGCGACAAGATTTAGCCTGTTGCCTAGTGTTGAACGCCTTCCCACCAGTCGCAGGAAGGATTCCATGTTGAAAGCAACAAGATGAATTGGTCTCAAGAAAAAACCGTAGAATTTATAGAAGAACTAGCTTGGTGGGCCTTCGGCCCACCACCTGTGTTTGGTGGGCCGAAGACTCTCCAGATAGCCCCTTCTAACTTTCCTGAAATCATGGATGTAGAAATTTATGTATTAACGCCTTACCCATCACCACACCCCCATTCACTCACCAATTACCCATCACCACACACAATTAACTCACCCATTACCCATCACCCCCACCCATTCACTCACCAATTACCTATCACCACACACCCATTCACTCACCCATTACCCATCACCCCCCACCCATTCACTCACCCATTACCCATCACCACACACACCATTCACTCACCCATTACCCATCACCCCCCACCCATTACCCATCACCACACACCCACTCACTCACCCATTACCCATCACCACACACCCATTCACTCACCCATTACCCATCACCACACACCCATTACCCATCACCCCCAACCCATCACGCCCACCCATTCACTCACCCATCACCCCACACCCATTCACTCACCCATTACCCATCACCCTAACCCTACATCAAGGTTTCCTCAATTCTCGCAACCCACTTTTTTTTCACAATTCTCGCTAATAGGCTGCTAAAAAAAAAAATTGATCGGATCATCTCATAAGTGGGCTCAAAACCTTCCTCTGCTCGACCCGGCTCCAAAACTGCCATATGATGGGATTCCGCCACGGGGGGCGGAACCTATACCACACACACACACCACACACACACACACACAGACAGACAGACACACTTTCGCTTATATTATTATAGATATAGGAAATTTGCGGTTTTATGGGATACACGCTTGAAAGATTACAAGAATAACCATGCTAAACTAGATGCACAGCGGGGATTAGCCGAGAAGTTTAACTGTGACGTGGCAATGGTAAAGAAGAAGATCAAGAATTTGCGTACTGCTTTTCGCCGTGAGCACAAAAGCCTAACCCAAAAGAAATCTGGATCCTCTCCCATTAAGAGAAGTAAATGGTTTGCCTATGACTTGCTTATATTCCTCCTGGACGTGGACAACCCAAGGCCTGGCTATTCATCTGAATTTGAACCCCAGGCTGAGCAACCAATGCGTGTCGAGGTAAGTTATTATTATTATTATTAATGCTTACACGGCGTTTCGGCTACGAGCATCTTACCAGAGTAGCGAAGATCTTATTCTTCTATCTTAGCTACTCTGCTTCTACTGGCATCTATAAAATGTCCTTCCCTCTTCACATTTCCCTTGATAACCATAAATAAACCTTACTTGAATTCCTAAATCAAGTAAAAATAACACACATCATATTATCCCCATTTCTATAGTAAAAACACGCGCAGCCTATTAAATTTCAGTTTTTTTCAACATTTTACGTCATAACTTCTCATTAACAACTCAAAACTTAACTATATATCTAAATAATATGTAAAAAAGATCTAAATAACACGATGTACCATATCATACACGTGTCTTGTATATATAGAGTAATACCCTATTTATTTCTCCTACCGTAGATAACAGTAAAGTCGCCACCTGCAGTCATGTCGCCAGGCGCCATATATTACGAATTATAGCATTACTACTGAATTTTATGTGCCACTGAAGATGATACACAGTAGTTTATATCATGACTGTATAATCTACTCTGTTTCAGCGTTGTTTTATGCTTGTATCTACAAGTATAGATGGTTTCAAATTTCACTACGCGGTTTTTTTTCGGGCGACGACGGCTGCAGGAGGACACTCAGTAAATAAACACTAGGTGGCGACTTGATTGTTGGTAGCTACGTTGTAGATATTTTTGTATTTGGTTCATTTATAGCCATACTATGACACAGATGAAGACACAAAATGACACAGACTCTCCAGATAGCCCTTCTAACTTTCCTGAAATCATGGATGTAGAAATGTAAGTATTAACGCCACCACACGTCTGTAAACAGAAAAAAAAGTTGTCCTGGGGACTTTACTGTTATCTACGGTACCCTACTCTACCAAACACTATTTTCCTCCTGTCATCTTTATTTTTCTCCTCATCTACACCATATTACTATTACTATACAAACTGATACAGCTATATTCCTATATAGCTACAGCACTTATTTTCCCTAAACACATCACATACAGATGCTACAGCATCTCTTGACCAACCAAGATTGGTCATTTCTCTTTATTTCATTGAAATGTGTAGTTCGTACAAATCTTGCGTGGCGTTGGCTGCTCCAAAATGTAAACAAAGATGCCAGTACTGGTGGCAAGAGAATGAACATGCGCGACTCCACGTTTGCTACCAAAAGATAACGGTATCAGGCGTCAAATGATGCCTGATACGCGTTTGCTACCAAAAGATGCCGGAAAAAGTGTCCGTGTGACATGGCCTTAAAGGCCGTGTCACACGAGCGATTTTTTCCGGCATCTTTTGGTATTTTGCTACCAAAAGATGCCCGTACTGGTGGCAAAAGGTGCGCGTGTTGTCACACGGCGTTTCGGCTACGAGCATCTTCCTACCAGAGTAGCTAAGATCTTATTCTTCTATCTTAGCTACTCTGCTTCTACTGGCATCTATAAAATGTCCTTCCCTCTTCGCATTTCCCTTCATAACCATAAATAAACCTTACTCCTAATCTTACTCCTAACCTTACTCCCTAACTTACTATTAAACCTTATCCTAATCAAGGAAAAAATAACACACATCATATTATCCCCATTTCTGTAGTAAAAACACGCGCAGCCTATTAAATGCCTAATAAATTTCAGTTTTTATCAACATTTTCCGTCATAACTTCTCATCAATAACACAAAACATAACCATGTCTAAATCATACGTAATTTTTTTTTATTATAATACACATGTACCATATCATACACGTGTGTTGTATATATAGTGAGTACAAATGTTTAAACCTAATCTAAATTAAATGTCGGGAGTATAAAGGCAAAAATTATCAATCATTACTTCAGTATCTATTATTTATTAATTTCATTTATTTGCTGTTAATAATAATAATAATAATAATAATAATAATAATACATGAGGAAATAATGATTAAGCAAAAGTATGTGGCAGGTAAAAAAGAAAAACTAGATCAACATAACTCATTAGGCTATCAATCTACCAATAAAACAACATAAATTATCAAGCTATAAATCCAATAATAGAGCAACATAAATCATTAGGCTATATAAATCCACTAACAGAGCAAAATAAATCACTAGGCTATATAAACTGCAGCTTACAAAGACAAAGACAAAGCCAAATTCCATAGGTTATACCAGCACTAGAAAATAATATTGAATATACATATCACGTGTTGAATACACTATGCCTACGTTCAAAAGCAACTACACATTTAATTATTCATCCTCAAACTATGCATTTAAATCTTGCCAATGAACTTTTCCAGCGTCTGAAACAAAATATTCCTTAAATTCCTCTCTCACTTCCTTAGCATCACATGAAGACCTTCGTGGTATACGCTGTAGATCAACCATACCCGTATCTGCAGATATCATGTCTCCATGCACCATCAATGACTGCTCCATCTTGAGTATCCAAATCAAAGGAACCTTGTGGCGAGTACAATAATCTAGAAGTTGCACTCATACGTAGGAAGTTGTGGAGGTACACGCACGCCGTTGAAACGAGTTCAGCATTTTTCACATTAAGCAACAGAGGCAGAGGCTAATTAATGGACAAAACAAATCAGACTAAGTCAGAAAAAGAGCGTGAATTACTCACCGAAAAATTTCTTAGACTTTGTAAAGGACGGAAAGTCTTAGCATCTGACGCAGCAAATAGTGACAGTGAGGAAGAATTAGTTAAACATTTACCAGAGGAGGATATTCGTAAATTAAGAAGTGGAAGTCACCACCTACGAGTCTCTCCTGAGTTAACTCAGTCACTAACTAACTCAAACTCTAACTCAGTCACTCTTACTAACACAATGTCTCCCACTAACACTCCCGGTGCAGGTCCTTCTGGCACCCCTGCCCAGCCTCTTCCTCAGGCCGCTGGAGCTATTAAAATATTGCCCACAAGTGCAGCTATTCGCGAATTTTCGGGTACTGATCCAAGCTATACTGCCAGGGAACATATTAGTCTTTGTGAGGATGTCATGAAAAACTCCTTTGTATGTGATGAAGGGGATCAAATATCTTTCATCCGTTCACGCCTACAGGCTGGCTCACGAGCTTCACATTTAATGCAAGCCAGCGCTTTTGCCAAGCCACAACAAGCACTGAATTATCTGGCTTTTCGGTCAAACTTCTTGGAAACATTTGGGGAAAATGAAAAACACAGCTTGGTCAAAGGTGTTAATTTAGCGGTAGAACTATTGCACAGTAGCGCTGCCTCAAAGGATCTTTTTGATGGTCAGGTAGACGCAAACAGAATATCTGCTGATTTCGTTAAATACTTAAAAGACAATGGGTGGACTCACGGAGACACCATGCAATTACCCCCCCGCTGTGGGGAGTCACCTTGTCGTGGTGGCGGGGCTTGAAGCGTGGTCGACGGCGCCACCTACTCTGGCGGCCTGCCTGCCATTGTTGGGTTCGGTGGCTGTCAGCCTCGTGGACCAAGCGCTCCCCCTTCGTCACTGGGAGGTGGAGCCTTCCGGTGATGTCGCCTTTATGTTTCCTCCTCCTTTCTTACCCCGCTGTGGGGAGTCACCTTGTCGTGGTGGCGGGGCTTGAAGCGTGGTCGACGGCGCCACCTACTCTGGCGGCCTGCCTGCCATTGTTGGGTTCGGTGGCCGTCGGCTTCGTGGACCAAGCGCTCCCCCTTCGTCACTGGGAGGTGGAGCCTTCCGGTGATGTCGCCTTTATGCTTCATCCCCCTTTCTCTCCTTTCTTAGGGCGATTCTAGGCCCGGTGAGACCCTTCTCTTCCGTCTCACGCTTCTTCTTCCTTTTATACTTCACGCTCCGCTCCCCACGTGTTTGCCGTGCGTGGCATCCTGTATATTCCCCGCGCGCCCCTCTATCTGGGAGTTGAGTCCACCGCGGGGCGGGTTGTAGTTCCCTTCGGTGGGCAACACGCTCCTTTGGTAGGGGGGTTGGGGTAAGACGGGAGGTCCAGTGTGGCCCCGCTGGCAATGGTGTCATGCGTTCCGGGCTGGTGGGGA
>JACEEZ010023439.1:5000-7500 GCA_016584305.1 Chionoecetes opilio | reverse complement strand
GAAAGGAAAGGGAAGGGAAGGGAAAGGGAGAAGGGAAAGGGGGGAAAGGGGAAAGGGGAAAGGGGAAAGGGGAAGGGAAGGGGGGAAGGTAAGGGAAGGGAAGATGTATATGAATGGAAGGGAGAGGAAGGTCTATATGAAGGGAAAAGGGAAGGGAAGGGAAAAGGGAAGGAAGAGGGAAGGTAAGGGAAGGAAGGGAAGGGAAGGGAAGGGAAGGGAAGGGAAGGGAAGGGAAGGAAGGGAAGGGAAAGGGAAAGGGAGGGGAAGGTAAGGTAAGGGAAGGGAAGGGAAAAGGGAGGGAAGGGGGAAGGGAGGGGAAGGGAAGGGAAGGGAAGGGAAAGGGAAGGGGAAGGAATGAAAAGGGAAGAGAAGGGAAGTGATGATGGTAAATATAGATAAGGAAGGGAGGTAAAAATAAAAGGAAGAAAACAAGGAAGGGAATAAATAGGAAGGGAAAGAAAATGAAGGGAAAGGAAGAGTAGAAAATGAAAAATATAGTTAGGAAAAGGAAAATAAAAATAATATTGTTGGTGTATCTATATCAATATATATTTGTTTGCATACCAATTGCTTCTTTGAGCCTTCATATGTGTGTGTGTGTGTGTGTGTGTGTGTGTGTGTGTGTGTGTGTGTGTGTGTGTGTGTGTGTGTGTGTGTGTGTGTGTGTGTGTGTGTGTGTTCCATCATACTAATACTACTACTATTATTTTAAAAGATAGTTAGAGAGAAAAAAACATGTTACAGAGAGAGAGAGAGAGGGAGAGAGATTCTTCTACCTGTGTGTGTGTGTGTTGTGTGTGTGTGTGTGTGTGTGTGTGTGTGTGTGTGTGTGTGTGTGTGTGTGTGTGTGTGTGTGTGTGTGTGCGTGCGTGTGTGTGTGTGTAAATTACAAAATAAATAGGTAAATTATAAGCAAATGAGAAGTAAGATAGACACAAAAACCCCTCTCTCTTCTCTCTCCTTTTCTCTCTTCTCTCCTCTCCTCTCTCTCCTCTCTCTCTCTCTCTCTTCTCTCTCTCTCTCTCTCTCTCTCTCTCTTGCATAATTACGCCTAAACACAGTCATCACCTTTTCTTCCCAGACGACACGTACAAAACACGTAGCAAAGTGTCTCCCCTCACCTAAGTTCCTCCCCTCACCTGAATCATTAAGAGGGGACAGGTGCGAAATGAAGGGAAGGGAAGGGGAATGAGGGGAGGGGAATGAAGGGGAAAGGGGAAGCGAGGGTAAAGCATTTAAAGAGGAAAGGAGAATATAGGAATGCAGGAAATAGCTTGAGAGAGGAAAAGGGGAATAAAGAGGCGGAGAGAAGAGAAGAGGGGAAAACAGTTGAGGAAAAGAGAGGGATGGTATATAAGGAAAGGAGAGGAGAGGGGAAAGTTAGAGGAAATGAGGAATATAGGGAAATAGCTATGATAGAAAAGCGGTGAGGGGAAATTTATTAACGAGGAAAAGGGAATATAGAGGGAAGGGAAGGACAGAAGGGAGGGGAAAGAAGGGAAACTTGAGGAAAATATGTTATGTACTTGAGGAAAATATGTTATGTACTTGAGGAAAATATGTTATGTACTTGTGGAAAATATATTATGTACTTGTGGAAAATATATTATGTACTTGTGGAAAATATATTATGTACTTGTGGAAAATATATTATGTACTTGTGGAAAATATATTATGTACTTGTGGAAAATATATTATGTACTTGTGGAAAATATATTATGTACTTGTGGAAAATATATTATGTACTTGAGGAAAATATATTATGTACTTGTGGAAAATATATTATGTACTTGTGGAAAATATATTATGTACTTGTGGAAAATATGTTATGTACTTGTGGAAAATATGTTATGTACTTGAGGAAAATATGTTATGTACTTGAGGAAAATATATTATGTACTTGTGGAAAATATGTTATGTACTTGTGGAAAATATGTTATGTACTTGTGGAAAATATGTTATGTACTTGTGGAAAATATGTTATGTACTTGTGGAAAATATGTTATGTACTTGTGGAAAATATGTTATGTTTCTTGTGGGAAAATATGTTATGTACTTGTGGAAAATATTATTACTGGTACTTGTTTGGGAAAATATATTATGTACTTGTGGAAAATATATTATGTACTTGTGGAAAATATATTATGTACTTGTAGAAAATATATTATGTACTTGAGGAAAATATATTATGTACTTGTGGAAAATATCTTATGTACTTGTGGAAAATATATTATGTACTTGTGGAAAATATATTATGTACTTGTGGAAAATATGTTATGTACTTGTGGAAAATATATTATGTACTTGTGGAAAATATATTATGTACTTGTGGAAAATATATTATGTACTTGTGGAAAATATATTATGTACTTGTGGAAAATATGTTATGTACTTGTGGAAAATATATTATGTACTTGTGGAAAATATATTATGTACTTGTGGAAAATATGTTATGTACTTGTGGAAAATATATTATGTACTTGTGGAAAATATATTATGT
>JACEEZ010023436.1:9395-25423 GCA_016584305.1 Chionoecetes opilio | reverse complement strand
AGGCCGCTTAATAAAAAACGGGCTACTTTTGATATAAGAGAATTTAATGTCGGGTCAAATTTTCACGAAGGTTGGTTTTACTGTAATATCGACAATCCAAACCCTTTTCAGAGCGAGGTGGTATTAAAATTTTACGTAAAATATTGGTGAGCTCTCATTTTGCGGGGACCCTTACTAAAAACGCCCATTATGCCCATAACCGATAACGAAGGGATTGTTTTTGAAAGACGTTAAGACTCTTGGAGATTTTCTTGGTCTCCCCAGATAACGGGGGAAAGATAAAAAAAATGCCATTTAGTTATACTGACGCAAAATAATTTCCCACAAATTTTGGACTCCCACGGCATGTGAGGGAGAGAGGGATGAAAGAAAACAAAAGAAGATAGAAAAATGGCGCTAGGGGGCCAAACTGAGACAAAAAGATGGGGGAAAGAAGAAAACGATGAGTCATCCTTAACAAAGAAAAAAAAATTAACTATGAAAAAAAGCTGGGAGTTTATAATAAATTGTTCCCTTTTTTCCCGAATAATGGGCATTACTTTTTACATAGTAGTTACCATTGTAGCAACTTGGTCTAGACATGAAATGAATACGTTTTGAGTATTTTTATTCTATCAATTCATATTTAATAAAAATATTGTTAAAGTAGTATGGGGTTTTTTAGAAATGCGTCAAAAAAATTTATTTTTTGTTTATTTAGCCTGCTTCTAAACGTTTTCTTTTTTTTTGGTCGTTTGGTTTTACTGATATCGATTTTTGAGTAATCATGTCGTATCTGCGATAGTACTGGGAAGGCATCGGTTGATAATACTTTTTTTTTTTTGTTTGTAATGGGAACATCGAGTGTGGGGGCAGATGAGGGAAACCCGGGTTGGTTTGCTTTTTAAATTTGGAATAGTCTGCAACATCAACTTTTTTCTGAATTTACTTTTTGTTAACAAAAGGTTATCTTAAGGTCCCAAAAATAAACATGGGTTTTTACGTAGTTTAAACGTCTTAAAGACTTCCGACAGATAATGTACAGGCAGCGGGAGTTTTGGGGATGTGTATATCCCCCTAAAAATGATTGATGGTTGGATGGGAGGGATCGGGGGTCTGAGTGGTGAGACAACAGGAAAGTGAGCTATAGCAGATCCTGCCGGGGGGATGGTTTCTGGGAGATGCTAAACGCCACACTGGTTTTTTGGTTTATTTTTTCGTCGAAGAGAGAATATACCATAAAACAGTACTCAGTGAATGCTTACCTACAAGTAGATATTTCCTAAAGCCTCATTCTGCTTGAACTTGCGTGTTTTCATGAAAAGACGTTTTTTTAAAATTGAGTTTTAAAAATATTCAAATTTTTTTGCCAATTTTTCACCCACTGCGACAAAAAATGAAAAAAAACTAATTTTTTAAAAGAACTGTTTCATTTGTTGTATTGAAGGGTAATTCTGATATGTCCCAAAAAAAAAACAGGGAGTTTACGGTAAATGATAGTCATTCAGGCTCAAAGGGAGAGGGAAAGAAGCGCGAGAGACTCTGGCGGCTAGCTTTGAAAACTCCCCTTGGGACCCCCGAATAATGGAGCTGAGACACCCCGGGCTCAAAGGGCATACGTCTTACGTTGCTCCACAATGTGGGGTTGCGGGGAGCCGTGTTTTTCCCTTACACGGCAGGAAGTGACGTCACTGTGACATACTGTGAGTCACTGTGCAGATGCACGTAGACTACGCCGCAAAAACGTGAAGTGTGAACCGGGCCTGGGGCCAAAAATCCAGCAAAAAAAACGTAATCAAAGGGCGTAAATGGGGGGGTTGCGCCGGAGTAGATTTACTAAATGCACTCCGGCGCAACCCTCGCCCCCCTCTTGCAAAGGCTGTTGAATAATCCGCCGAGATTGACTTACGGGCGGGGCAAAGGGGAGTACTGGAGTACTTCACAGAGACAGCTGATTGGGGGGGGAATACAATGCCGTCATCCTCGCTAATAGCAAATCACAGCAGTGTTTATATTATCTATTCAGATCTATCAGCCATCACAAGGCTGCCACGAGATAATAGTAATCAGCTGATTACTCAGCTGGCATCTGGCTTCAGTGGCTTGACACAACAAATCGATGTATCCTGTATAAAGCGATAAGGAAGGGTCCCTGATTGATGTTTGATGATGATGTTTGAAGAATTTCGTCAGTTATTGACGCAGCTGAGATGGATCTCTGCTGTAACCAGACAGCTCTCTCGCAGACTACCCCTAGAGAGCTGTCTGCTAGTGCTTATAGTGTTGGCCGAAGCCAGCACCCCGGGAGGCGGGTTACAAACCCCCGGCTAACACCCGGTACCCATTCACTGCTGGGTGGACAGGGGCTCGGGTTTTAAGGAAACAGCCCAACTGTTTCCGCTCCACCCGGGGATCGAACCCGGGACTTCTCGGTTGTGAACCGAGCGTGCTTCCCCTACACTAAGGGGTGATTCACACTGGCGTTTTTTTCGGCATTTTATAGGACGAGAAGGGTCTGGGTCTGGGGCTGGTGTCATGATCGCAATAGGTTTTAAAAAAAATCACACACCGATCGCTCGGTCTTTATCGACCGACTTGCCGAGAATTTCGCGCGCCAAATTCAAATAAACGCAGGAGCCAGCACCACCCTCCCCCAAATCACCCCAATTATTGGTATAATTTCGGTATTGGGCACTAAAAACTAACAAATTTAACTTACATCATCATGCAGATCTTTTCATCCTTAATTTGAATCCAAATTTCCCATGCCAATGGCGATACATATAATACCGAAAATGTTCCATTTTAGCTAGCCATAAATGGTTGTTAGTTTAAATCAGATTATGTTAGGTTAGACGTGGGGTTTGATTTAGCAGATGATATCAAGGAAAAAATGAAACTATCAATACTACTTCATAATAGGTAAAGTGCGCGAAAACTTATCTATCGCGCGCCAAATACACACAAGCCAGCCACTAGCCCCCTATAGCCCCTAGCGCGACGTGACCCCTGACCCTGCTGCCTGAGACCCTCACTGCCCCTGGGAACAACAACAAGCTCGAGAACGAGCTTGAAGACGACCTACAAAGCGATACTAAAAGCAGAAAAGGTCACAAGAAGAAGAAGAAGAAGAAGATTTGTTGACCGAAACGAATTGCGTGTGTGAACGTAATCTCCGCACTAGCCCGCAAGAGACCGACTTCTCGGTCGATAAAAAATGCCGAAAAACGCCAGTGTGAATCACCCTTAAAGGGTGATCACCCTTAAATTAAGGAGTACCATTGACAGTACAGATTCACCAGAAATAAACAATTTGGAGGCAATGATTTAAGGCGCAGACATCCTGATTGACCTAATAATTCAGGACAAAAAGGGGCAGACATCATGGTTGACCATATAATCATATAATTCAAGGCGTTAAGAGGCAGACATTCTGATCGAGTGACCTAATCGTATTGTAACGCGGGAAATTACGTTAATAGGGGAAGAGATGAAGTAACTTTTAATTATCAACCATCAACGAGTAATTTTCCTCCACTCCTCAGTCCTGAATCACTAGTTAGTGAGAGAGGGTTATATTTTAGACCAGTGGTAGTTGACCACGTATCGAAACGAAGTGAGAAGGGGAGCTGAACGTCAGGTTAGCATTTAGTAGCAGACGGACTCCCAGTGGATAAGCCCACTGGGAGGTGACCTTATATACTCTCCAGCAAATGCCTGCAAATTTGTAAGGAACACATTCCCCTCAGGCGGTCGTCAGGAAGGAAACACCAAATACCCAGGGAGAGACGATTACTGATGAAAAAGAGGGCCAATTTACAAAGAAAATAAAAAAAAGTAACCTATGCTGTGGCAGAAAATGCAATACAACGTCAGCTACACTTACTGGAAGATGCACTTGCTCAATCACACGTACGGCAGAGAGAACAAGAAGAACAACGTGCCGTGGAAAATATGAAAGTCAACTCCAAATTTTTTTACTCCTACGCCAAGAAGAGATTGACCAGCACAACATCGGTTGGCCCTCTACTGAAAGAGAACGGGGAACTTGAAGATGGCCCACAGGAAATGGCAGAAATGCTACAGACTGAGTATCAGAAAGTGTTTAGTAAACCTGATACTCAGAAACGGGTAACAGATCCTTGTACTTTCTTTAGCGAAAGGAAATGTGGTGACACTCTGCTCATGACATTTATGATAACCAGGGAAGACATAATCCAAGCCATAAGCAACATCGACCCGCAAGCAGCAGCAGGACCAGATGGTTACCATACTGTGTTTCTGAAAAATTGTAGGGAACAACTGGCCACACCCCTGAAGATACTGTGGACTACATCCCTCCTCACTGGCTCCGTCCCCCATGAACTCAAGCTGGGGACAATAACACCCATACATAAAGGAGGAAGCAAAGGACAGGCAAGCAGATACAGACCAGTGGTCCTCACATCACACGTCATCAAGATCTTTGAAAGGATACTGAGGGCCAAGATGGTAAACCACCTGGAAGAAAGAGGGGCCTTCAATGATGGACAACATGGCTTCAGAAGAGGCAGGTCTTGCCTATCAGAGCTTCTACAACACTATGAAGCTATATTAGAAGCAACTCAGGATGGAGATAATGCTGATGTAGTCTACCTAGACTTTGCCAAGGCTTTTGACAAGGTAGATCATGGCATTCTCCTCCACAAACTCAAGAACCTTGGCATAACTGGCAGAGTAGGGAGATGGATCTACAGTTTTCTCACCAACAGGCACCAAGTTGTCACCATAAAGGGTAAACAGTCATCACAGTGTCAAGTCATAAGTGGTGTTCCCCAAGGATCTGTGCTTGGCCCATTATTATTTCTGATCATGATATCAGACATTGACACAGATCTCAGATATTCCACTGCTACTTCATTTGCCGACGACACCCGTATACGGCATAAAATAAAAATATCCCCAGACACCGATCTACTGCAGTGGGACCTCAATACAATAATAGAGTGGGCCGAAAAGAACAATATGGAATTTAACGGAGAAAAATTTGAAGTTCTGAGATATGGCAGAAAATACCTTTATAAAGACACCACTCAATATATGTATCAACACCAAACCATACAAACAAAAGACTTCACAAAAGACCTGGGAGTGTATATGAGCAGCGATGGAACTTTCTCCCTACACTACACCACCATCACCCAGACAGCGTGACAGCTAACAGGATGGGTCCTGAGAACATTCCGTACAAGGGAGGAATCCTGCATGCTGACGCTATGGAAGTCCTTAGTAAGACCAAGGCTAGAGTACTGCTGCCAACTGTGGTCACCCTACAAAAAAAAGGACATCACCCTGCTGGAAGCACCACAAAGGATCTATACCAACAAGATATATGGTCTCCAGCACCTCAACTACTGGGAGAGGCTGCACAGACAGGGCCTCTACTCTCTGCAGCGCAGACGAGAGAGGTACATCATAATCTATGTCTGGAAAATCCTGGAGGATCTGGCTCCAAAAGTAGGTATGGAGGAAAACAAAAATCCTAGAAGAGGCAGGCTGTGCTATGTACAGAGTACATGCGCCTCCTCTAAAGGACTACAAACCCTCATACACCACAGCTTCTCCCACAATGGTGTACGGCTCTTCAATTGTGCCCCAAGACACATTCGGGACCTAACGGGCGTCACCACGGACACCTTCAAACATCACCTTGACAAGTGGCTGGCTGACATCCCAGACCAACCACCCACGCCAGGCTACAGTAGCTCCCATGACAACACTTTACCTTCAGTGGTCCTGGAGGCAAGGAACAGGGAGCTACATCCCAGGAAACACAAAGACGGAGGGCCTCCGGAGGCCCTCCGTATGTCTTATCGGCGGCCCGACGGAAGTGTACGACGTAGGGCCGCTGGGAATTTGCTCAGAGGCTCACCGGCGGGCCGCTCCCAGCGGCCCGCCGTAGGGCATATGACCATTTGCCGCTGTTATATTAACTGATTGAGGAATATTTATGGTTATACTTTCTAAGTATATTGCAGATATAGTAATGTTTTAAGGGGTGTTGCACAACCCATTAGCCGATTAATAGACTAATGGGCTGTTCAACACTTATAAAAACATTACTATATAATGCAATATGCTTAGAAAATTTAACCAGAAATATTCCTGTGTCGTTATCCAGTAATATGATGAAAAGGAGATTGCTACGATCATAATTGCTAC
Source organism: Chionoecetes opilio (assembly GCA_016584305.1). Lineage (NCBI taxonomy): Eukaryota > Metazoa > Arthropoda > Malacostraca > Decapoda > Majidae > Chionoecetes > Chionoecetes opilio. The sequence goes on along the minus strand of JACEEZ010023436.1, from coordinate 19,243 downwards.
GGACATTGTTTATTTCATAAGTACAAAAACATTTTCGTTATTGAGTTTACATGCTGGTGTACGTGGAACACTGAACGGCGTGAACAGCCATGTAGAAGGATATAGGTTGCGGCGAACAACATAACAACATCCACCCACTCGTGCGTTTTCCAACTAACTGATTATTTTCACTCAGACACAGCGCCAGGCGCCGTCAAGGAATTCCTAAAAAAACGTGTCGTACTGCAATTATTTATATTATTCAGTCTATTTCGATATAATGAAGGAGCGAAAACATGTTATAACTAAGTTCTCATTATGTTATCGACTGGTTAAGAGTGACAATTTAGGCCTTTTGTGGGTTTTTAACCCTCTGTAATGGCTATCGTACGTCTGGCAGTTTAGTGCATTGATAGCTGGGAAAAGATTTCAAATAATATTCTATTCTAAATCATGATATTATTCATATGTTAACTCCATCATCTACATACTCCATATTAGGTGTACCGTTGAGTATTGATATGTGTTGATAATATGTTGGAAGTTATTGAAATAAGGGAAAATATGACCTTGTGTTATTTCGTAATAATCTTCGCCGCGGTTAATCAAATATTATTTTTATATGATACTAGCTATAGTCTATTCACTTAAGCTGGATTCTTGGGAGCTGCTCGCTGCCTAGACGAGTTTGTAAGGACGTCGTTGATTGGCTGATAGACTCGGGCTGGGTGGCGATGGTGGTGGTACTTGCCTCGCCGCAACCCAAAACCCTTGCCTTGCCTTAGAAAAATATTCATATATCTTGACTTTACTCATCTCTTATACAAGATAGGCCTATTTTGTTTGCATCAGTGAATCAGGCAGTGATTGTTCAACAACAACACGCCATTCATAACTCAATAGGGTAAAAAATAAAGTCATGACTGACTATCACAAGAGTAGGCGGACTTTAGGTTTTCAGTGCATTGAAATGTTGTACTCCTACCCGATATTACCAAGCTACCAGATGATATTTATGAAAGCTGAGCCTACCATCGTGTTCATAATACATTGCTGCATATCATGAGCATAAAAAAATTACACTAAGACTACACTAATATTAAGATAATTGAAGGAAAGTAAAAGAGTGTATAAACATTTTTCTTTGCTTATTTGCTTCAACTCGCTGTAACTCCATAAGTTTTGGTCGCATTCAATTTCAAGAACTGTTTCAAAATCCTTATACTTTTCCGCTTCCTGTGGTATGTAGCACGTACCAATAAGGAAAAGAGTATGTGATCAAAATGGCTAAGAAAGTTAAACTACTACTGCAAACTAGCACAGTGACGGGTGAGCATTGCTCCTATACAGGACAGACTTTTTCTCGGGAGAGCAATCAGAGGCTCCACCCGTCACGGCACCAGTTTGAAACAGTTTAACTTTCTTAGCCATTTTGACCACCTACTCTTTTCCTTATTGGTACGTGCTACATACCACAGGAAGCGGAAAAGTATAAGAATTTTGAAACAGTTCTTGAAAATTGAATGCGACCAAAACTTATGGAGTTACAGCGAGTTGAAGCAAAATAAGCAAGAAAAAATGTTTATACACTCTTTTACTTTCCTTCAATTATCTTAATATTAGTTTAGTCTTAGTGTAATTTTTTTATGCTCATGATATGCAGCAATGTATTATGAACACGATGGTAGGCTCAGCTTTTAGAAATATCATCTGGTAGCTTGGTAATATCGGGTAGGAATACAACATTTCAATGCACTGAAAACCTAAAAGTCCGCCTACTCTTGTGATAGTCAGTCATGACTTTATTTTTTACCCTATTGAGTTATGAATGGCGTGTTGTTGTTGAACAATCACTGCCTGATTCACTGATGCAAACAAAATAGGCCTATCTTGTGTAAGAGGTGAGTAAAGCCAAGAAATATGAATATTTTTCTGAGGCAACGCAAGGGTTTTGGGTTGCGGCGAGGCAAGTACCACCACCATCGCCACGCAGCCCGAGTCTATCAGCCAATCAGCGACGTCCTTACAAACTCGGCTAGGCATCGAGCAGCTCCCAGCCCAGGAATCCAGGCTTAAGTGAATAGACTATACACACATAGACAAACTGATAACCTTTTTCCATGTTAACTCCTTCCTATGTACGTATCTCATCTTTATTTCTATGTATCTCTGGGTGTTCCTGATTAAGCTGGAAATATTTGAAATAAACGGATATATGATCATTTCTATAAACTATTATAAAAACTTTTATAACAATTTTTAATAGCTTGAACAGGCCTAATAATAGTGACGGTACCGATATTGAGATACTATGTATATTACTGTGTTAATATATATAATATGAAATGAATATTTCCCACTTACAAATACGTATCCAGTGCGCCTCCGGAGGATTGACGTCAAGTTGCCGCTGCTTGTCACTACTGATGTATTACTACATCAAGATAATCATATAACTGTTGTTTCAAAATGTTTACACATAGAGAAATATTCAATTCTTGAAATTCTGTACATTAATTTTCAACATAGTAAATTATCCCGTCTGAAAATACACCAGCGGGCCTTCGGAGGGCTGACGGAGGTAAATTTGCCGCCGGCGGCCGCCGTTCGCCGCTCTACGGCCTACGTCGGCCCGCCGGTGATGGTTAACTGGGATACTACACCTGGAATGAGTGGAGGCCCACCTCAACTCCGCCGATAACGAGCAAGATTCTTCAAAGGTATCAAAGGTAAAGGTAATATGACGCAGATGAAGACACAAAATGACACAGACTCTCCAGATAGCCTCTTCTAACTTTACTGAAATCATGGATGTAGAAATGTATACGTATTAACGCCACCACACGTCTGTAAATAACGAAGAACGTTGTCCTGGCGACTTTACTGTTATCTACGGTACCACCACTACTATTCTACTACTACTAAACACAGGCAGAAGACTGTTTGTTTACATTAGAGTTCCTCCTGTGACGTCATCAATAACATTCGTAGCCCTGTTGGAGGGAAGAAAAACAAATTCGCGCGCTTTTTACAAAAGTCGTGGGTTTTACGGAAATAAGGCCTGGAAATAAATAATTTTTGGTGGATTAGGTGTTTTGAATGTACATTCAACATAATTAGGTAAAACAAAAAAGGGTCTGGACGATTACTTTAAGGATAGTTTTATATTTGAGATACATGCGAGACCAAGATCAGTTGCCGGGGGTACTTGTGTGACTGTGACAGAGAACAGGCAGTGTCTCGTGACATCTGGATAAAGAGATCATCTTCAACCTAGCTGCACCATGGCTGCCACCTCCCACGAGCAGTACTGCACTCCCCTAGCAACAAGATATGCCTCCAAGGAGATGTCATACAATTTCAGTGACGCCAAGAAGTTCAGCACCTGGAGGAGGCTGTGGACGCTGCTGGCCCGCGGGGAGCAGGTGGGTGCGGGGCCTGGCTGTGTCGCCCCGGTATATATTCGGTAAAGGGCTTTCACCGATTTAAAGGCCGAAACTTCACACTTAGTTTTCCTGAATAATTTTCCTGAAAATTTTCCTAGTTTTGATGTGTATTGAATGAATCTGGCACTCGTTTTTGTCGATTTTTTTTTTTTTTATACAGGTGTGGGGGGGCCCGCCCCGCCCCACGCGCCCCGACCCGCCCCGCAAACCTTGCTCTGCTTCGTACTGTCATAGTATTGATATTTTTTTTTTCTTTATATAATGTTACTAAATCAAACCCCGCCTCTAACCTAACGGTAATTCTGAAGAAGTCCTCCTTCACCGCTATCTTATTTTTTCCCCCTATAGCCAACAAGCCTGGGGAACAGGCGGGAAAACGGGGCTTTTGGGTGGGGGAAGCAAATATAACTGATTTATGGCTCCCCAAAATAATGATCAAAGTCACAAGCCTATATGCTAAATCTAGGGAAATTCCCTACAATTAGAATTTCCTTAGAAATCCATTGTTAGGGAATTTACCTTAATTGATATATATATATATATATTTGGACAATTATGGGAAAGTAATAAATTAGTAGTGTCCTTCCCTACCTAAAAACCCAAGTTTCCCATAAGGCTTGGTGGTCATAGAAAGTCAAATAAAAACCTAACCTTCCTAGCCAGAGGGAGCTGCGCCCCCATGGACCCCCGAAGGATTGCTAACCTAACCTCACTATAACCCCCGCAATGTTATTAACCTAACCTCACTATAACCCCTTAAAAGAAACTAACCTAACCTTACTATAACCCTCTAAAAGGTTCTAACCTTACTATAACCCTCTAAAAGGTTCTAACCTTACCATAACCCCTAAAAGTTACTACCCTAACCTCACTATAACACCCTGCCGGCTGATGTAGGGATATAAATACTGCAAATGGTCAGATCTACATCTTGAAAACGGTTATAGCTACGTGACTCGTATTATATCAAGCTGCAGTAGAACCACCTTACCTAACCTTACCTTACTTAAGTTGTGTTAACTGTTTGTTCATCAGTCTCTTGTCTACATATAATGTCTTAACTGCCACGTGACGGTAAAGGTTGTTTCAAAACATCCTGCCCTGCCTTCACCTAACCACGTGTTACATATCATAATGTTTTGCCTCTTAACACTTCAAATAAGGCCAAATTTCACTATCGAAAGTAAAGGGAAAAAGTTTTGCAATCTGGGGGAAAATCTCTAGCCATCTAAGGAAAATCCCCAGAAAATGTATCAACATACATTTAAAGCCTTAATGAAACCTAGCATTATAGTCACATTTAACACATTATAATCACAAACTAAGGATGTGCGACATAAACCATTAGCAGATTAATTCAAAACACATCAAAACTCATCTGAAAATTTAGTTTCGTCCACCAAAGTGAGACAGGTGTTTTTCTGGAAATTTACCGTTCTTTTGAAAATTTGAATGTATTGAGGCCTCATTTGTTATGCAAATGAGTAATAACCATAATATAATCATGACAATCTTGACCCCTAGGTAGTGGGGAGGGCCTTGAAAATCAAGGAAAATGTGGGTAAAATACTGAATAAATGAAGAAATATCGGTGAATAGAACCTAACCTAAATAAGTGAATAAATGAAAAATTGGTGAATAGAACCTGACTTAACCAAAACTAACCTAACCTAACCTCACGTACCGGATTAAACAAATTGATTGCACAAAAATAAAACATACAGGCATGCACTATATGATGCCACACATCCATTGGGTAGGGTAAAATTTCCCGCTAAGGAAACGACAATAAAAGTAATAAATACCGACAAGTTTTGGAAATTGTTGGAAATTAGTCTTTTGAGGCGGGGTAGGCTGACTGATTTGTGGCTCCCCCCGGACCCCCCCCCTCCAACACCCCCTTTGAGGATAATCGGTAATAATGCAGTTTAATAATATATTCGCTATTGACCAATACTCTCCTGACATAACTGGAGGGGTTGCTCCTGCTAGTTCACTTAGCTAATCTGGGCATTGATTTCGTAACCTAACCTCACTAGGGTGGTTTCACGCCCCCAGACCCCCCTTGTGTTTTTTTAATTCCCGACGGCTATTGTAGAGGTTAGAAATACTCCTTATGATCAGATCTACAAGTTGAAGATGGTTATAACTACGTGTCATGAAATTCATTAAACTGCAGTAGAACTGGATAATCAACCTAACCTAACCCAGCTAAAACTGCAGTTTAATATTACAATACATAGACATTGGTTATGTAACCTAACCTAACTGGGGGAACTGCACCTCCAGACCCCCTTATGTTATCATTAATTTCCGATGGCTGATATAGGGGTTAAATACGGCAAATGGTCAGATCTACAAGTTCAGAATGGTTAAAACTATATGCCTTGTGTTATTTTAAACTGCAGTAGAAACCTCTCGTTAGATCCTTAACTCACGTTAAATACCTTAATTTAAATCTTAGCTGAAGCTTGTGAGCTTCGCAACCAGTAATTATACTGACAGCTACCCGTGGAAAGGTGAAGAGCAAGGCCGTACCTAGAGTAAATGTGTCAGCAGATGAAATCAGGCAAATCGGGACAATAAACATCAAGTATTTCAAAACACAACTGCTCAACAAAAGCGACTGACATATGGAGAACTTGTTGATTTGGAAATAATTGACCAAACTGTCAAAGGAGACCTCCTGTGGAGTACATCATTTCTTCGCCATTTCCCTCATCCTGCTTGGAGTGGAATGATGTGTGGATGTAATGATGCTTGGAGATGAATGATCACCACAGTGGTGAGTTTCCAGGAGAATCAGCAACTGTGTTCATGCCTATGATTGACATGGATCCTATAGATATGTCATACATATATCCGACATTGGATTTAATTTTTCAGCAAGCAAAGAAATATGGAGCAATACCAATTGTGAAATCTGATCAACCACTGTGGTAAAAGGCTGTTTCAGTCATTTATGCAGAACCGACTGGAAGTTACCTGAAATCAATCACTGTCTGTCTAGGTGGACTGCATCTCCAAATGAGTTTCCTTGGATGCATAGGTGACCTCATGGCAGGATCAGGTCTGGAGGAACTTCTTGAGAAGGTTTATGCAAACAATGCAGTGAAACATATGCTAAGTGGTAAAGCTATTGCAAGGGCTATAAGAGGACACTTCCTGGTGGATACAGCTCTCAATACCGTGCTGGTTACCAATACGTACAATGTTCCACTGCCACAACAAGTCAAAGAGTCAAATCAACCATCAAAGGAGGAGGAGAAGACCAGCAGTCTCCTTCACCAGTCAATGACTTGTCAGAGGCTTGCCAACTGCTAAATAAAAAATACATAATACAAAAATAAATGAAATACTGGATGGTGACAAAGCAATTGATGCAATCAGTAAGAAAATAGATGAGGAGAAAAGGTTGATAAAAGACCAAAGAACAGTAACACTCTGGCTACAATAAATGGACATGATTGATATACTGAGGCAGTTCATTAAAGCAGAGCATACAGGGAACTGGTTGCTTCACCTGCAGGCAGTGCAGAACATGTTACCCTTCTTTGCAGCTGCTGGCCATCATCACTACAGGAAGTCTGCATACCTTCAGATGATGGAGCAATTTCGAGACCAGCATCCAGATGTTTATAGCAAGTTCATGGATGGATACCAAGTCATAAGAAGAAGTGATCGTTACTGGGCTAGGCTGTCAACAGACCTAGTCATTGAACAAGTGCTGATGAGAAGCCTAAAGACAAGTGGTGGGTTGACCAGGGGAAGAGGAATGACAAGAGATGCAGCGATTAGTCTGGATCGTGTCAATGCCAGCATGTGCAGACATAAACCAAGCAATGCAGGCATCAACTTTGAAACTAGTGAACAACACAAAGACATGGGCAGTGCTAGACAATTTAGGGATGTTAAAGAAACATTTGTGCTTCTTGAGACACTCGAGGAATGGAATCCCTTTGCACCTGATCCCTCTCTACGCAGCATTATTGGTGGTGTCCTTGCAACAACATATGTGAATGTAGACCAAGCAAAACAGGTTGGAATGGGAATACTGAATGCAATGAAGGGAGAACCTGTGCAAGACTACATATTCCGTTGGAGGGATAAGGCTATAACCCTGGCATGCCATCATTCAATATCTGTTCATAGTAAAACAGTGCAAGTTGACCCACAACTGCTCTTCCAGAGACTTAAAGTGTTTGCCATTGACAAGCATGAAGATTCTAAGTATGTGTTTGAGTATGAACTGTGCAGTTATCCTCCAGCTCTATTTGATTTGTCAGCTATGCCAAGACCGGCCCTTGCAGATACCATGTGGGAACTCTGCCAGTAGGATCGTCCTCACACAGATGGTCTGTCAGCAAAACACAATTGTTCCTCAACAGAGAGAGCAGTCCATGAACAACAATAGAGCACACATAATGGATGGTGGTGCACTACTGCAGCGTGTACCTTGGAAACGTAGCTTAGATTTCCAAACTCTTTGTCAGCTATATATTGATATGTTGATGTATAACGTGATGGCAAGGACGGTGAAGAAATTAACTCGAGTTGCTAAGAACAATTATGAGATTAAAGTAGCAGGACAGGCGAAAAATGACCCAAAGGGGTTCTATCAGGTATATAAAACCAGGACAAGGGAATTAGTTGGGCCGTTAAGGTCAGGACAGGGTGAGGTCTTAAATACGGATGAGGATATGTGTAAAAGTCTAAATGATTATTTCTTAAGTGTTTTTACAGAGGAGGATACACAGACGATACCTGATAGTGAACAGATGTTCAAAGGAAGCGATGAGGAGAAACTCAAAGATATTGTGATAACTAGGGAAATGGTGGAAGAGGGTATAGATAAAATGAATTTTAAATTGCCAGGACCAGATGAAGTGTATCCCAGGGTATTAAAGGAATGCAAGGAGGTTGTTAGTGAGCCGTTAGTGCACATTTTTAGGAAATCGGTTGAGATAGGCGATGTGCCATTATTGTGGAGGAAAGGAAATGTTGTTCCCATATTTAAGAAGGGAGACAGAGGACTAAAGTCAAATTATCGACCCGTAAGTCTAACGTCAGTGGTGGGTAAATTATTGGAATCTATTATTGCAAAAAACGTTAGAGAGCACTTAGATAAACATAGTTTGATCAATGATTCACTAAGGGTAGGTCGTGTCTCACCAATTTATTGAGTTTTTATAGGAAAGCTTATGAGACGGCAGATAATGATAAGGATTATGATATAATATATCTGGACTTTAGTAAGGCATTTGACAAAGTACCACACGAGCGACTCTTAAATAAGGTTAAGGCTCATGGAATAGATGGGAATGTTCTTCATTGGATCAGAGCTTGGCTAAGTAATAGGCAACAAAGGGTTATAATTAATGGTTCTAAATCTGAATCCCCATTCACTGGAACTCCACTGGTGACAAGTGGAGTTCCACAAGGGTCTGTTTTGGGTCCATTACTATTTTTGATTTACATCAGCGACTTGGATAGTGGGATTAGCAGTGATATCAGCAAGTTTGCTGATGATACTAAGGTAGGTAGGATTATTGGATCACAGTCTGATGTAAACATATTGCAGGGAGACTTAGATAAACTTAACGAGTGGGCAGTCAGATGGCAGATGGAATTTAATATTGATAAGTGCAGCGTTATGAATGTTGGTAGAAAAAACCCTGGTAATAGATACACCATAAGCAATGTATCGCTGATTAGATCAGAAGGTGAAAAAGATCTTGGAGTGAGGGTGAGCCCAGACCTCCGACCTAGGAAACAATGTATTGAGGCCAGAAATAGAGCTAATAGGGTATTAGGATTCATTACCAGAAGTGTTAAAAGTAGAAGTGCGGAAGTTATTCTAAAGCTATATCTGGCTCTAGTCAGGCCTCACCTAGACTATGCTGTTCAGTTTTGGTCTCCATATTACAGGATGGATATAGCCTTGTTAGAAACAGTGCAGAGAAGGATGACCAAAATTATACAAGGGATGCGTAACTTTAGTTATGAGAAGAGATTGAAGTTATTAAAATTACACTCACTCGAGAGATGCAGAGTAAGGGGTAAACTTCTGATAGAAGTTTTTAAGTGGATAAAGGGATTTAATAAAGGAGAGGTAGGAAAAGTTCTTATGGCTTTTAACCAGGGTAGAACAAGAAGTAACGGATTCAAGCTGGAAAAGCGTAGATTTAGAAGACAGGTAGTTAGTGCAGACTCGTAGGGTACGCCGTATAACAAAAATTCTTTTTCTCAACTTTGGCATGCCAATTTCCCATGTAAAATGGAATTCTAAGACTATTTTATCTTTTTCCATTTTTGCATTTGAGCAATTCTTACTATGCAAAATCGCACTTTTATATTGCACCCTTATCGAATAATGCTTAAATGAGTACGCGGTGTCCGGTTGGTCCTGTTTATTGCATCATG
>JACEEZ010023435.1:225000-227500 GCA_016584305.1 Chionoecetes opilio | reverse complement strand
TATTATTATTTATCGTAACACTTATTATCACTTTATTATTATTATTATTATTATTATTTATCGTAACACTTATTATCACTATTATCATTATTTATCGTAACACTTATCACTTTATTATTTATCGTAACACTTTATCACTTTATTATTATTTACCGTAACACTTTATCACTTTATTATTATTTATCGTAACACTTATTATCACTATTATTATTATTTATCGTAACACTTATTATCACTTTATTATTATCACTATTATTATTATTTATCGTAACACTTATTATCACTATTATTATTATTTATCGTAACAATTATTATCACTATTATTATTTATCGTAACACTTATTATCACTATTATTATTATTATTATTATTTATCGTAACACTTATTATCACTTTATTATTGTTATTTATCGTAACACTTATTATCACTATTATTATTATTATTATTTATCGTAACACTTATTATCACTTTATTATTATTATTTATCGTAACACTTATTATCACTATTATTATTTATCGTAACACTTATTATCACTATTATTATTATCGAACACTTATTATCCTATTTATTATTATTATTATTATCGTACACTTATTATCACTTATTATTATTTATCGTAACACTTATTATCACTATTATTATTTATCGTAACACTTATTATCACTTTATTATCACATTATTATTATTTATCGTAACACTTATTATCACTTTATTATCACATTATTATTATTTATCGTAACACTTATTATCACTTTATTATCACTATTATTATTATTTATCGTAACACTTATTATCACTTTATTATTATTATTTATCGTAACACTTATTATCACTTTATTATCACATTATTATTATTTATCGTAACACTTATTATCACTATTATTATTTATCGTAACACTTATTATCACTTTATTATCACATTATTATTATTTATCTGTAACACTTATTATCACTTTATTATCACATTATTATTATTTGGCATATCACTTTTATTATTGTTATCGTTATTATTACTTTACTATCACCTTCGTATTATTTATCGCATGACTTTATTACTATCAATGATGTAAATAAGAGGTTAATAATCCACATGGCGTGGCGTCTATTTTTGGTGCGTCTTTATCGTCAGTGAATTATGTCTTGTCTTCAGGGGGCGGGGCGGGGCGGGGCGGGGCGGGGCGGGACGGGGCAGACAGGTGGGGCAGGTTCAGTAAAGTTCAGGTGTCTGTCTGTCTATCTGTTTGTTTGTTTCTCTGTATTCGATTGGGTGTTTTTTCATTCAGTGTATATTTGTTAGGTTTTTTTTCATTCACTCTTTCTGGCCAAGTTTATTTTTTAATTTTTTTTTTTTATACATTTGTGCCTATAGCACCTGTAGGCAGTGGTGACCCAGGGCTCGGATGGTAGGCTCTGGAGGTTCACTTGAGGGTTGTGATGGTTGGTCCTCGCCCGTGGTGGCACAGGCAGGATTTTTATAGTAGCGCCAGTGATTAGAGGCTCATGCCGCCCCCCTGTGTCCTCTGATGCACTCGCAATCGAAGGTAGAGTTAATGGGCAGGGCATGTGGGTGTTCTTAGGCCACTCGACGGTGCAGAAAGGTTTTGGTTTTTGTCGGGGATCGAACGCGGGTAACCGAGAACGCCAGTCGGAGACGCTAACCACTCTGCTACCGCCTCCCCAAGGTGCTTATTGTTTTCTTGTTCTCATCCTTGCATAACTTTGTGTGTGTGTTTATTTGTTTGTTTGTGTGTATGTTTAGAGAGAAAGAGAGAGCGCCAGGGCGGGCCTTGGCTGAGTGCATGGTTGGGGGCCGTAGAGAAGGATGATCCCAACCTGTCGTCTGATCATGTCTGTGTGTCGTTGCAGGTGTCCGTGGAGGCGGCCATCGACCACCCCTTCTTCGTGTTTCACTTCGGGTGGTCGTCGTGCTGCCCGGAGCGCACACACGCCAAGTACGACCTCAAGGTGCGGCCCCTGCAGGTCGGCGACGTGTGTGTCTCCCTCACCAAGAAGGTGGCGGGCGCGGAGCCTCCCTTCCCGCCCCCGCCCACCCCAGCTGCCCCCCAGGACACACCAGCGGGGGAGGCCACCCAGGGGACATCCACGCCCGCCACCCCCGCTCCTAAAGCCTCAACACCGCCGCCCAAGGCCTCCACCCCTCCCCCCACCAAGACTTGTGCGGGGGAGGAGGAGGCGGCAAAGTCGGGCAGCGAGGGTGCGGCCCCCAGGGTGTGGCGACCTGCGTCCACGGCGGCGTCACGCACAGGCTCGGGGCGACAACACTCCAGCGACGAGGCTCAGCGGGAGGACAAGGAGGGCGGCAGGAAGCGCCGCTGGTCTGATCCGGGGCAGGGGCAGCCCACGTGACGGCCCCGCCTTGCCCTCGCCTGTGCCCCGCTGTCCCCTTAGTGCCCGCAGCCGCCGCCGTCGCTACCCACCCTCGGCGTCAAGGCGTACGTCGCGGCCCTGGTGGCGGCGGCGAGGCACGTGAACGCGGCG
>JACEEZ010023435.1:127500-220000 GCA_016584305.1 Chionoecetes opilio | reverse complement strand
TTAAGACAATACCACTTTTTTCACCCATGTTTGCCTCCTACTGTCTTTTTTTTGTTAACTTCTCACTGTCTCTTTTTTTCTTTGCCTCATCAACACTTATAAACCTTTCTCACATGATATACACTTAGTCAATGCACTTTAAATTACAGCAAAACCACTTTTTTCCACCCATGTTTGCCTCTTACTGTCTCTTTTTTCTCTTTGCCTCTTTGATTAACACTTATAAACCTTGCCCACACATTATATTCACTTACGAAATATCCTTTAAATTACAACAATACCACTTTTTTTACCACCTATTACCTCTTACAATATTTTTCTCCTCCTTTGCCCCTTTAAATAACACTTATAAACCTTGCCCACACATTATATACACTTACAAAATATCCTTTAAATTACACCAATACCACTTTTTTTACCACCCATTACCTCCTACAGCCTTTTTCTCCTCTTTTTCCTCTTCCATTAAAACACTTGTAAACCTTTCCCATAGACTCTATATCGTACTTTTTACACTTACTCAATACACTTAATATTAAAACAAAACCCTTTATTTGAACTCTGTCTCCCTCTCTTGCCCCTTTTCCCTTTCTGTCTCCTGTCCCTCCGTCCAACTCGTCCCTTCTATCCCTCACATCTACCTATCACTAACGTCCCTCGCATCTACCTGTCCCTCTGTCCCTCCTCGTCCCTCTGTTCCTCGTCGTCCCTCTATTCCTCCCATACCTCTGTCCCTTCTATCCATCTGTCCCAAGGAATATCTGGTCTCCGCAGGGAAGGACTCTGACATTCCGCCTTTCAGTGTTCGGCAAACTTTGTAAACTTATACAAATCATACAAAGACTTGGAAATGGCGGACACACACACACACACACACACACACACACACACACACACACACACACACACACACACACACACACACACACACACACACACACACACACACACACACGTCAGGACAACATAATCGGTCCACTAAACTATACTAGTCTTCGGAAACAAACATCGGTAACTTTTCTTAACAAGGGAGCGGGGTGTGCTTATAAGACTTGGATTCATTCTAATTATTTATAGTTGTAGTAAGTACGTATGGGTAGGCCTACGTATGGGTAGGCCTATTTGGATGACAATAATGTTTCGAAAGTTGGTGCTGAACAAACTTTAATATTCTTCCTATCTTAAGAGTATCGAGCTTGGACTGCGGGTGTTAGGAGTGTGTCGTGTGGCTTGCATCGCGCCGCTGAGTTAACACAACCAACACAACAACGACGCCTCTAGTGTTTTCCCTTGATCAGTGGTCGTGGTGGGCCTTCTCTCAAGGTGTACGTACAACAGGTAACGTCGTGACATAGGAACGATATTTTCCGGCATCTTTTGGTATTTTGCTACCATGTGATGCCCGTAGTGGCGGAAAAAAATGCGCGTATCGTCACACGGCGTTTCGGCTACGAGCATCATCTACTGGCATCTTCCGTGACCCGCGACCAAAACAAACACTGGATCGTGCAAGAAGTCTTCGGCTGGCTGCTCTAGTGTTTGTTTTGGTCGCGGGTCTCAGAAGATGCCAGAAGATGCTCGTAGCCGAAACACCGTGTGACGAACGCTCACTTTTTGCCACCACTACGGGCATCAAATGGTAGCAAAATACCAAAAGCTGCCGGAAAATATCCCCGCGTGACACGGCCTTAACGCCAGGGCAGGGCAGGGCAGGTCTAGATCAATTGACTACTATCTGCCATACTACTATACGATATATACTACTATACGTACCCATTTTTTTTACGAGGCGAAAATTCCGTTATACGTATTTTAAGGTCTCATGCTTAAAATTATTTCTATGTTTACCTGACACTATGGTTAACTATGATAAAATACAGGTGAAATTTAGAAGCAGCGTAGTATTCCCTTCTCCTGGCATCAAATATCAGGCAGTAAGCAGCAAGGGGGCAGGAATTTTCACCTCGTAAAAAAACCCAGGCTATAATGATCTACTATACGCTAAGAGTCGTTGCTGTAGGCCAGGTAACGTTGAGGCTGTCACGTACAAACTGTTACACTCCAGGGCGTCACACGGGGAGGTATTAAGGTGGTGTAACAGTCACGCCCTTTGGTCACGCCCTTTGGTCACGCCCTTTGGTCACGCCCCTGGAGACATGTATTTCAAGATGCCTTTTGTAGATTTTTTTTATATAAGTGTTTCTTTTATTGTACTGTTTTTGTTTTCTGATTATCTGTGTGTGTGTGTGGGTGTGTGTGTGTGTGGGTGTGTGGGTGTGGGTGTGTATGTATGTGTGGGTGTATGTGTGGGTGTGTATGTGTGGGTGGGTGTGTGTGTGTGGGTGTGTGTGTGTGGGTGTGGGTGTGTGTGTGTGTGTGTGTGTGTGTGTGTGTGTGTGTGTGAAGGCCAACTGTCGACTTCCTGGCTAACTGTGTGCCTGAAATATTTGTTTCTTATTACTACTATTACTACTGTTACTAGATTAGGTTATATGGTGCTGTGTGTGTGTGTAGTGTTTGTTTGTTTATTTGTTTTTTTTTAGTCTATTTGTCTTCTTCTTTTTCCTTCGTTAGTTTTCTTGATAGTTTTGTACATAATATTGTTCTAAAAAGTGTTATATTTCCCGCCTCGTTTATTCTTTTCTTTCATTCTTTCATTCTTTCATTCTTTAGGCGTGAATGCAAGGGTTGAAAGAAGGTTGTTGTATAGAAAGATAATGTTTACTTCGTGATGTGTGTTTCTGGCGTTGTGGATAAAGGAAGGGAGGAAGGAAGGGAAGGAAGAAGGAAGGAAGGAAGGAAGGAAGGGAGGGAGGGAGGGAGGGAGGGAGGGAGGGAGGGAGGAAGGGAAGGGAAGGGAAGGGAAGGGAAGGGAAGGGAAGGAAGGGAAGGGAAAGGAAGAGAAGGAAGGAAGGAAGGAAGGAGAAATAACAGTAATAATGATAAATAGTGATAAGTAAATGTCTTAAGTGGTGTGTGTGTGTGTGTGTGTGTGTGTGAGAGAGAGAGAGAGAGAGATTGAGAGTGTGTGTGTAAGAGAGAGAGCACAGTATATATTTTACAAAATTATGTATATTTGGCTTTAGACTCACGAAAAGAATGTGATTTTGACCTAGTGTATAAGTAAGTGGTTGGCTATTTCTGTGAGATCTCTTTGTACATTACGATTCGATCCCCTTCTGAGGAGATTATTAATACGGTGACTATCTTAAGTGTGTATGTGTGTGTGTGTGTGTGTGTGTGTTGTGTTGACCTTTGTTGACCTCACACACTGCTGACCCCGTGAAGCTGACCCCCCCCCACACTTGATCTACGCCCCCCCTCAGCCCCCCCTCAGCCCCCCCCCACCACCACTACCACTACCTTTTCCTGACTTTTCATTATTTGTTGTTGGCTATAATTACTTTGAAATTTTGTAAATATACTTTTTTCTTCCTCCTCCTCCTCCTCCTCCTCCTCCTCCTCCTCCTCCTCCTCCTCCTCCTCCTCCTCCTCCTCCTCCTCCTCCTCTCCTCCTCCTCCTCCTCTCAGTATTATTCGCTTTTACTGTTTTAATATTATTTATGTTATGTTGTTTTAATTAATGTCCATGTTACCTTATATATAATTAAGAACTGCATACATCTATACAATCTCTCTCTCTCTCCTCTCTCTCTCTCTCTCTCTCTCTCTCTCTCTCTCTCTCCTCTCCTCTCTCTCTCCTCTCCTCTCTCTCTCCTCTCTTCTCTCTCCTCTCTCTCTCTCTCCTCTCCTCTCCTCCTCTCTCCCTCTCTCTCTCTCTCTCTCTCTCTCGCACATTGCAAACTTAAAAACTTCATTAAGAAAACGATGAAGTCATGAAGTTGATAGTAGCTGAATGGATGATTGAGAGAGAGAGAGAGAGAGAGAGAGAGAAATAGCTTCATCATTCACTTACTATTCACAACATTATTCTCTCCCACTGCCTTCTCTTCTCTCTCTCTCTCTCTCTCTCTCTCTCTCTCTCTCTCTCTCTCTCTCTCTCTCTCTCTCTCTCTCTCTCTCTCTCTCCCCCATTATTGAGGCTAAAACTCCCCAACACATTTTGAGGCTAATTTCCCATCGCTCTCCCCTCTCCCCTCCCCTCCCCTCGTGTCCCCTCCCTATTTTTGAGGCTATCTCCCCCCCTGTTTCCCCCCTCCCCCTGCTGCCCCCCCCCCCTTGTAGGCTGCCATGCGCTACAGAAGAACTCTTTATATATATATAATTATATTTTGTGTACATTTTTTCGGTGGAGATCTGCCAAAGTTCAAGATTTTTAGGCTGTACGTTTTAAGGTTTTTTCAATATTGTCCGATGCTTTTTTTGTACATACTAATGACGTCTGGTGAATAAATGTATGTCTACCTTGACTGAAGATCTGTTTTATTATGTCATTCATTCATCGACTATGTATATTATTTTAAGTGTTATTGCCTGGCCTGTATCTTTTGTATATTCATCTATGTATTTTTTTTATTTTTTTACTTAATCAGCATTTATTTATTATTTATTTAAGTGTTCATGCTTTTCCTTATTTTATATTTCATGATTATATTATTTTATTTATTCATTTTATTATTTATTTATTTTATTTATTTATATTTTTATTCATATTTATTCATATTTTATTTATTTTATTAAGATTTTTATTATCTTATTATATTTTTTCGTTTAGGTTCATGTACTCTCTCTCTCTGTGTCTGTCTCTCTCTCTTTGTCTCTCTCTCTCTCTCTCTCTCTCTCTCTCTGTGTGTCTCTCTGTGTCTCTCTCTGTGTCTCTCTGTGTGTCTCTCTCTGTGTCTTTCTCTCTCTGTGTGTGTCTCTCTCTCTGTGTGTCTCTCTCTCTGTGTGTCTCTCTCTCTGTGTCTCTCTCTCTCTGTGTCTCTCTCTCTCTCTGTCTCTCTCTCTCTGTGTCTCTCTCTCTCTCTTCTCTCTCTCTCTCTCTCTCTCTCTCTCTCTCTCTCTCGCTCTCTCTCTCTTCCCCTTCCTCATCTTTCCTCTTTTCTCTCCTTATTCATCTTTTTCTCTCCCACTTACTTATATTTAGTTATTTGTCCTTACTCCTCTTCCCCTTTACTTACCTTTCCTCCCTCCTACTCTTTCGTTATCTCCTCATTCTCTCATTATCCGTTCCTCCTCCATTCCTCCTCCGTTTCTCTCTTCCTCTCTTCCTCATTTCCCTTTAACATTCCCTCCCTCCCTCTCTCTCTCCCCTTCTCTTCTCCTTCTCTCTCTCTCCTTCCTTCACTCCTCCGCTATTTCCCTCACGCCCACGCCCACGCACACCTGTTCTCCCCAGACACCTGTAATTAAATGGATAATTACCTTCCTGTCCTCATGATGTGATATAAACGTAACAGCAAATTTAGTTTATTTTTCACATATTTTCATTTTTTTCTCCGCGTGAAGTTCTTGAAGCCTTCTCGAAACTTTACCAATGAAGCACTTCAAGTTTACCGTCACTCACTCACATCCTTTAGACTTCCTCCCCTACACAATAAACGATAAACAATAGTACTTATGATCATTAACTAACATATAAGTCATTAACATACATTCTAAATCATAAAGAAATAGTGATATTGAGTTAGAATCAACGGAGACTAGTTTGTGTGGCGGGTCTCGAAGCAGTGGAATCGCAGTGGAGCCGCAGTGCACCCAACCAACCCGCCAGTGACATCCATTCCTCCGCCGGGCGTCGTGGAGGGAGGGAGGCTTCAGGGGCGCCGCGGTGACCTTGAGGACCTGTCTGACGAAGGAGGGGAAGGTGAGGCTTGTGGTGGTGTTACGTTCTTGAGCTGATTTGTCTGGCTAATTCCCCTTATTAGCATTAAATCAATCAATCTTTAGCTGATTCTGAACATTTCCTTTTTTAAACTACCTAACATACTAACACTTTACTACTTGAATTTAATACATATATGATATTATTGACTAGCTTATCGACCTGTGAAGCCATGCGTATGATTAATCCCTTGAGGCCCAAAACGTAATTTTCCTTGTAATTTGAATACCATTAGACGATTTTTAAGTGACTAAGCAATATTTTATAGACATGACCTGTTTAGTATCCTTGTCAACTAACTAATTTGATATATTCAGTTACCTTTCGTAATTTTATAGCTAACAAGACAATTTTTTATAGCCAAGGAAAGATCTGCGTGAAGGGGTTAACTACCTTACATTACTAACCATTTACGACTTAGATTAATACTTACTAACTTATTTACTAACTGATCTACCTTTTAAGCCATCTGTGTATGATTAATAACTGTTCAAATTAGAAAATATATATAATAAGGGAGGAGAGAGAGAGAGAGAGAGAGAGAGAGAGAGGCGGGGATAGGAACAGAATAACAAAGGACAAATTTTACCTTCAGCTTACCTTAATTTTTGAGTCCTAGAACAGTATTTCTTATTTTTTGTAGGTACTTTTTAGATACTTATATTTAGAAACTTAAATATATTTTTAGACTTATGTAACACGTCTTGGTCAATGAATCTCTTTGTTGTTGTATTAGTCGTGAATGTGATTTTTTGTGGTGAACAGTATTTCTTGAGACTTATTTTAACTTGGTCGATTAATCTTTTGTTGTTGTATTGGTGATGATGGTGAGTGGTGAATTATTTGGTTGTGGTGGTTAAGTGATTAATTAGTGAGGAAGTAATGAATGGTTAACAGGTATAATTATGTTAAGTGCCTGTTATCTTTCTGTCTCTCTCTCTCTCTCTCTCTCTCTCTCTCTCTCTCTCTCTCTCTCTCTCTCCTCTCTCTCTTCTCTCTCTCTCTCTCTCTCTCTCTCTCTTCTCTCTCTTTCTTTCTTTCTTCTCTCTTTTCTTCTCTTTCTTTTCTTTCTTCTCTCTTTCTTTCTTCTTCTCTCTCTCTCTCTCTCTCTCTCTCTCTCTCTCTCTCTCTCTCTCTCTCTCTCTCTCTCTCTCTCTCTCTCTCTCTCTCTCTCTCTCTCTCTCTCTCTCTCTCTCTCTCTCTCTCTCTCTCTCTCTCTCTCTCTCTCTCTCTCTCTCTCTCTCTTAGTTAATTGTTGTATATCCTTTGTTTCTTGGTATGAGTCATTATCATCATTATTACTTTATCATTATTATTATCATAGAAGGTTTTTTATCGACTGTATCTTTAAGGCGTGTTCATACCTTACTTAACTATGCCCCCTCATCCCCCCCTTCCCCCCCCCTTCCTCACACCCTCCCTCATACTCTCCTCCCTTCCCTGCGCCTAGGAAATATTGGTTACGCCCTTGAAAGCAGTAATCGTCCTGCTAATATGTAGAAGGGGCCGCTAACAGGTAGTTGGAGGCCGGTCATAATTACTGCATGGGGGGCATACTGCTCTAACATTTTTTCCCCCGGTAAACCAAGACTCAAGGTGTTGGTGTGCTTCGTAAATATAAGAAGTACTTTTTTTTAATTTTTTTTTAGATTTTTTTTTATTTACGCGATGAAACTATTTACTTTGTCAGATGCAAATAATTGTTCGCCTCGTCACATATTTCGCGCCATGTGGTCAAGATCTATAGACTTTTATATACTTTTAAACTTATAGATAGTGTGTCTATTAACCCCTTGAGACCCAGAACGTAATTTCCATTGTAATTTGGGTGCCATTAGACGGTTTTTAGTGACTATAAGCAATGTTTTATAGCTATGACCTGTTTAGTATCCTTGTCCACTAGCTAATTTGGTATATTCAGTTACTTTTCGTAATTTTATGGCTAACAACAGACGATTTTATATAGCAAAGGAAAGATCTGGGCGTGAAGGGTTTAATGTTGATACGGTGATAACGGGGGGGGGGGGGAGGTTTAATTATATTACCCTATATAATACTATATTCCACTATATAACACCTCCACTATATTCCACTATTATATACCACTCCACTATATTCCCAATACACTATATTCCCACTATATTTATACACGTCCACTATATTATACCACTATATTCCACTACATAACACCTCCACTACCACTATATTCCTCCACTATATTCCACCTCTACCACCAGAGAGAGAGTGCGTGGTGGAAGGTTAGGAGGGGGAGAGGTGGGGGGGTTATAACGCGTCTTGTGGCCAGTGGGCGCGGCTGGGCGTGGCTGAGGCGTGGCGCAGAGGGCGTGGGTGTGCTGGGGTGGGCGGGGCGTGGTGGGTGGAGGTCGGGGGGCGTGGTGCGCGCGGTTAATGGGCGGGATTGCATGGAGGCAAACACACGCCCACCCTGGCTACATTTTTGTATTCTCTCTCTCTCTCTCTCTCTCTCCTCTTCCTCCTTCTCTCTCCTCTCTCTCTCTCTCTCTCTCTCTCTCTCTCTCTCTCTCTCTCTCTCTCTCTCTCTCTCTCTCTCTCTCTCTAAGCTGGCTCCCTTTCATGATTCGCTTCGTTGCAGAGAATTACCGCGTTGCTTTTAATACAACAATAGCCATCACCTTAATGGTTTTGGCTTCACTTTCACTGAAGCCACGAGTGTGTTAAGTAACCTAAGCTTTCAATACACGTGAAGCATAGTGAAGCTACTGCCTGAAGCTTGAAATAATAAGCCTTCTCACCCCTGAAGCTTAAATCATAGAAGTATTTATTAATGAAACCGTGATTATAATGTACAGTCACTTTTTGTAGCCTCGATCATAACAAAGGAGAGATACTTGTTAAAGTAATCGTCCAGACCCTATTTTTTTTTGCCGAATTATGTAGAATGTGCATTCAAAACACCTAATCCACCAAAAATAATTGATTTCCAGGCCTTATTTCCGTAAAAACACGACTTTTGTAAAAAGCGCGCGAAAAAAAAATCTTCCCTCCAACAGGGCTACGACTGTTATTGATGACGTCAGAACAGGGACGCCCGCAGACACACTGTCTGACACCTGTCGGCAAATGTTATGATGAGCGATTGTACTTCGGTGTCAGACAGTGAATCTGTCGCTGTGACAGATCTAGAGTACGATGCTTAATCTGACACCGAAAGAAATGACACTGGTCGCGTATACTATGAGGAAAACGAACCTCAGATTGTCATGGGATCCTATATGTTTGAGCCCGAGTACGAGGTGGATGAACAGGTGTTAGCAGAGCCTGAGGTTCAGCAGGAGGACCTGGCACTTCTCCAAAACATGGATTGGTAAATAAGGTTAAACCATGTGTGTGTGGGAATCACAATGAAGGTACTTTCGAGAAAATCCTATGGTTAGTTTTGGAGCTACAGTCAAACGTCATTACTCGGAAACCACATACTAGCATTAACTACAGCATAGAGTTGGAAAATATGCGGGCGGGAAGGCAGAAAGTGTGACAGCCACACCACCACAGGGTCTCTCACCACAGGGCACGCCCACTCCACAACTGGTTTACTTGGTTTACTTGGTCTTTTTAAGAGGCAAAGCCTCACAGTCGTGGTGGTCCACCGCTGCTGCCAGTCCTGGCGTCCCTGTCTAACAGGGCCACCTGGTCTGGTATGGTGTTGAACTGAGTCACTGTCTTACGGGGGGGCGCCGCCCTTGTCCAGCACACCCGTGTACACAGGCTCACCTCACACTCGTCGTCCCAACCCACACACTGGGTAACCGACTAGTCGTGCTGCACACTCTCACCCAGTCTTTCACCCGCTGTGTACCCTCACTACACACCGTTTCTCAACACAACTGCTCGCCCCAACACACTATAGGCGTGTATCACCCTACACACGCCACTCCTTTCCGTGTGCAAACTTTTCTCGAAAGGCACAGCTGTCTTGCTGCACCCATAAAGGATGCATGCATGTGGCATATAGCAAAAAAAATCTATCAGAAACACCCAAATATCTTCAAGTATATATTTATCTCTGTGTTTACGTGCCTCTCTGATCAGCGCGGGAAGAGGACCCTCCCTGATGCTACGTCACCGAGCCTGAGCGCATCGTCTGCAAACCTTGAGGAGTGTTTTGAGAACTCGGGGAAATTGCAGAATTTGATTGCGGATTATTTAAAAACGGCTGACTGGATACAAAAAGTGACGACGTATTGTTGATATACTCGTTAATGGCTATGATTTGATTGCATTAAATCAGGAATGATGAAATGGTCTGGACGATTACTTTAAGGCTAGACTTCAAGGCTTCATGGATGTCTATGTGAAGTCTGGTTAAGTAGGATTGAAGGAGTGTAATATCTTCCTTCAATTCTTCCTTCTTTCCTTACTTAATTCATTCTTTATTCATTCATTCATTCAATCCTTCTATCCTTCCTTCCTGTCTTTTCTTCCTTCCTTCCTTCCTTCCTTCCTTCCTTCCTTCCTTCCTTCCTTCCTTCCTTCATTTACTCCTTCTTTCCTTCCTTCGTTCCTTCCTTCCTTCCTTTCTTTCTTCTATCTTTCCTTCCTTCATTCCTTCCTTTCTTTCTTTCTTTCTTTCTTTCTTTCTTTCTTTCTTTCTTCCTCCCTTCCTTCCTTCATTTCATCTTTTCCCTCATGTTTTACCACCATTTAATTTCCCTCGTCCTATTTTTCTCTACCACAAACATTCATTCTCAAACATTTCCTCCAGCCTCCATACCTTCACTTTCCTCTTATTTCCATCTCATTTACCTCCTCTCATAAGTTCCCACGCTTTTCCTCCCTCCCTTACTCTCTCAGTTATTCACGAGTCGCCATTCTACTCACCTCGTCTTAATTTTTGTCATAATTTCTTTCTTCATTTTTCATAATATTTTTCTTCATTTTTCATAATTTGTTTCTTCATTTTTCATAATTTGTTTCTTCATTTTTCATAATTTGTTTCTTCATTTTTCATAATTTGTTTCTTCATTTTTCATAATTTCTTTCTTCATTTTTCATAATTTCTTTCTTCATTTTTCATAATTTCCTTCTTCATTTTTTTCTTCCTTTTTCATAATTTCTTTCTTCATTTTTCATAATTTCCTTCTTCATTTTTTCCATAATTTCTTTCTTCATTTTTCATAATTTCTTTCTTCATTTTTCATAATTTCTTTCTTCATTTCTCATAATTTCTTTCTTCATTTTTCATAATTTCTTTCTTCATTTTTCATAATTTCTTTCTTCATTTTTCATAATTTCTTTCTTCATTTTTCATAATTTCTTTCTTCATTTTCCATAATTTCTTTCTTCATTTTTCATAATTTCTTTCTTCATTTTCATAATTTCTTTCTTCATTTTTCATAATTTCTTTCTTCATTTTTCATAATTTCTTTCTTCATTTTTCATAATATTCTTTCTTCATTTTTCATAATTTGTTTCATTTTTCATTTCTTTTCATTTTTCATCATTTCTTTTCATGACCATTTAGATTTTGGATTGTTTTTCTCATAATTTTTTTTCCAGATCTTGAATTCCAAACCCTCACATTTTTTTTTGTCACATATTAATCTCATACTCGTATTTTTTCTTTTTCTTTCTCTTCCTCTCATCCTCTCACTCTCCCCCCCTCTCTCTCCTTCGTCATCTCCTCCCTCATCTCCTCCCTCATCTCCTCCATCATCTCCCTCACTCATAATCTCTCTCCTTTTTCCTCCTTTCTCTAGGTTTTACAAATTTACAGTGCAAGGAAAGATGAGAAAAATGACTGTTGTGGTTACCGAAATCTCTCTCCCCTCTCCTCTCAGTCTTCCTCTTTCCCCTCTTTCCCCTCCCTGGCATCCGTTGTGCATGATCTGTCTCTCGTAGTGTGAACTGTGCGGTGCATCTGATAACTGGAAACAAGTAAAAACCTTAACCCCTTCACGCCCAGATCTTTCCTTTGCTAAAAAATTGTCTGTTGTCGAGCCATAAAATCACGAAAAGTAACTAAATATACCAAATTAGTTAGTCTACAAGGATACTAAACAGGTCATATCTGTAAAACATTGCTTATATTCACTAAAAATCGTCTTATGGTACACAAATTACAATGGAAATTACGCTCTGGGTCTCAAGGGTTAAAGGAAAACACACTTCTAACACACACACTCTGACACAAGCTTTGCCATTCCTTCCCCGTTCACAAGGAGACTGCAAAGGCCGGACGGATGACTTATATATTCAAGGCAGCTCTCAAACACACCAAGCTCACTGTATCATCACCATCCATGCATTCATCTCACGCGCATGCATACACCACACATTGCAAGGGAACACCGCAGACTATTGACGAGTCTATTAATATTTAGTCGGTCGTTGGCAGCGGAGGGATGGCTGGCTCACTAGCTATACATGTGCCGTCGGGTGTCGGGCAGGTAGAGGGGCGGAGCAGTCAAGGCATCCGGACCCCCCGCCTGCTTGTCTCATGTGTGGCGACAGCTAGGCACCGCGAAGCCCCCAGTGCGGCGACAGCTAGGCACCGCGAAGCCCCCAGTGCGGCGACAGCTAGGCACGCGAAGCCCCCAGTGCGGCGACAGCTAGGCACCGCGAAGCCCCCAGTGCGGCGACAGGTTCAAAAGGCAACGACCTGGCATATGAGGCAGAAAAAAAGCACAAGGGGTGAATAATAATATACACAAGCTCGCTCAAATGCCAATCCTCAAGGAATAGTTTAGTTTCAAAATCTGTTTAGTCTCTGAGCTGTCTTGCTATTCTCCTCCATTCTCTTGATATTCTATTCTGATAGTTTTGATTAGGCAAACAGAATCAGTTAGAGTTCCAGAGTTTACCAGTGAAATGATGAAGAAATGAAGGTATTGGTTGACTCTTGCATTAGTGAGATGGACAGAATAAGGATGCGCGCCTTCTTACTAACTGTTTAGGGTCAAGAAAAGCCTTGGTTAGTTAACATACACGAGGTACAAAAACGCAATAGTTTTTTTAGGACAATTGAAAGGGGATTTTTTTACTCGCGATCTGGCTGGAGCAGAAGCCCAACTACCGTACGTGTGTGTGTGTGTGTGTGTGTGTGTGGTGGTATGTGTGTGGCGTTGTGTGTGCGTGAGTCATCCCAAAATATACAACAAGCAGACAAAGGCAACTGCAATAGGTCGTAATGCGATGAATGCTTAACCTCTTCACGCCCAAATCTTTCCTTTGCTAGAAAAAAAAATCATCTGTTTGCCATAAAATTATACGAAAAGTAACTGAATATACCAAATTAGTTAGTGGACAAGGATATTAAACAGGTCATATCCATAAATCATTGCTTATATACATTAAAATCATCTAATGGTCGCCAAAATTACAATGAAAATTACGTTATGGGTCTCAAGGGGTTAAAATAATTCTCACTGTCTCTTTTTCTCACCACAGTCCGTTTTCTTTCCCATATTTTTGCATCGTATTTTTGAGTCCCTACCTTTCCCCTCTGCCTCCCCTCTGCCTCCCCTCTGCCTCCCCTCTGCCTCCCCTCGCCGCGTCACCTCACACCGCGACACTGCAGGCATAATTCTGCCTCTCTGTTACCATAACCCTTACCCCTCGAGGCCGCATTATTTATTACAGACTATCCTGCCTCTCCTCCTCCTCCTGCCTCCTCCTCCTTCCTACCTCCTCCTCCCTGCCTCCTCCTCCCTGCCTCCTCCTCCCTCCTCCTCCTCCTCCCTGCCTCCTCCTCCTCCCTGCCTCCTCATCACACCCATTTGCCTCCCCAGCTTAAACCCTTCACACCCAGATATTTCCTTTGCTATATAAAATCGTCTGTTGTCAGCCATAAAAGTACGAAAAGTCACTTAAGACTCTTTACTTCGAAATATCATCTTTCTTAGACATTTGCAATTCTCTACACACTTCTTGCTTACTTCTTACTCTACATTTTCTCTTCTAATCCTTCTATTTCAAAAGATTTATTTGTTTTATGAAGCGAGAGCCTCACACGGATAACCAAAAGGCAGGGAGTTATGGCTATCGCGGCGTCCTGGAAATACTGGATGACTTTGGGTTTGATGGAATATGTAAGGAGCAAGGGAAGGGTAAGGGAAGGAAAGGGAGAGAGGGAGGGAGAGAGATAGGGAGTATTATGGAAGTATAGTTAAAGAGGAACAGTCACAGAGTACAGGGAGTGGACGGAGGCATAGTCCCGCTCTCTATGCGAGTATGTGGTCTCCCAGTGAAGACGCTTGGCTGTAGCTCCGAAACTAACCATAGGAACTTCTCGAAAATACCCTCATTGTGATTCCCACGCAAAGTTCTCGAGAGCTGGACAGCAGAAAACTTACCCAACCCTATCTCAAAGTATACATTAAGGTATAAGTTACTTTGCCCTATCTGTAACCTAACGTAGCTAACCTAACCTGACGTGTTCAAGAGTAAACGCGACATACTCTAACAGAAAGCGGGAATATGCGGATGGGAGCTTTTGCGATGGAGATTATACCACTAATGGAGACAGAGAAGAAACATGACAGGAAGTGAATGGAAGATAAGGTGAAGAAATGGAAGTTTGAGGTTCATAAAGACGAAAACGATAAGATAGCGATGGATAAGGATATGATAAAGGATAGAAGGATGGGAAACAAAGGTCCAAGTTTAACTCCTTGAGGCCCAGAACGTAATTTCATTTGTAATTTAGGTATACCATTAGACGATTTTTAGTGAATATAAGGAATGTTTTATAGACTAGCAGAAAAGTCCGCCCTCCGGGCGGACTTTTCTGCTAGCTCCTGCGGAGGGCTATTGATGGGCCTTCGGCCCACCAAACACAGACTCTCCAGATAGCCCCTGCTAACTTTCCTGAAATCATGGATGTAGAAATGTATGTATTAACGCCAACCTATTCACATCACCCCCAACCCATTCACTCACCCATTACCCATCAACCCCCACCCATTCACTCACCCATTACCCATCACCCTTCACCCATTCACTCACCCATTACCCATCACCCCCCACCTATTCCCTCACCCATCACCCATCACCCCCAACCCATCACCCCCCACCCATTCACTCACCCATCACCCCACACCCATTACCCATCACCCCACCCATTCATTCACCCATTACCCATCACCCTACATCAAGGTTTCCTCAATTCTCGCAACCCACTTTTTTTTTTCACAATTCTCGCTAATAGGCTACTAAAAATAAAAATAAAATAAAAGTGATCGGATCATTTCATAAGTGGGCTTAAAATGTGCCCCTGGTCGACCCGGTTCCAAAACTGTGCCATATGATGGGATTGGGGCACTGGGGGCGGCACCTATCGCGGACACACACACAGACACACACACACACACTTTCGCTTATATTATTATAGATATGACCTGTCTAGTAATCTTTTCCACGAGCTAATTTGGTATATTAAGAAAAATATTAAATTGTAGCAAGATAATGACTTGTAAGGGGAACAAAGACGTCAAAAAATGAATATATATCGAAGTAAAAACCTAAGAAAAAGTATAAAACTGTGGTAAGATCATTTAAGAGGGAAAAAAAATGTCAGTCAAAAAAATATCTTTGGAAGTAAAAGTGTCAAATAAAAAGTATGACTAGTAGAAAGTTTATGTAAGGGGAAAAAGATGTCAACAATAGAATATATATCGAAGTAAAAAGTCTTAAGAAAAAGTATAAAAGGGGAAAAGAGAAAGACAATAAAGATTCATAAAGTAATAAAGTAAAGTAAAGTAAAATAAGGGGAAAAGTAAGGGGAAAAAGTTGTCAAAAATAGAATATATATCGAAGTAAAAGTCTAGAAAAAGTATCCATAGAAGAAAGGGGAAAAGTAACGGGAAAAGTAAGGGAAAAAATAGGAAAAGTAAGGGAAAAGTAAAGGGAAAAGTAGGAAAAGTAGAAAAGTAGAAGTAAAGAAAGGGGAAAAGTAGAGAAAAGTAGGGAAAATAGGGGAAAAGTAAGGGAAAAGTAAGGGGAAAAAAGGGGAAAAGTAGGGGTAAAGTAAGGGGAAAAGTAGGGTAAAGTAGGGAAAAGTAAGGGGAAAAGTAAGGGGAAAAAGAGTAGGAAATTAGGGGAAAGTAAGGGGAAAAGAAGGGGAAAAGAAGGGGAAAAGTAGGGGTAAAGTAAGGGCAAAGTAAGGGTAAAGTAAGGGTAAAGTAAGGGCAAAGTAAGGGCAAAGTAAGGGCAAAGTAAGGGTAAAGTAGAGGTAAAGTAAGGGCAAAGTAGGGGTAAAGTAAGGGGAAAGTAAGGGGAAAAGTAAGGGAAAAGTAAGGGGTAAAAGTAAGGGGAAAGTAAGGGGAAAGTAGGGGAAAAGAAGGGGAAAAGTAAGGGGAAAAGTAGGGTAAAGTAAGGGGAAAAGTAAGGGGAAAAGTAAGGGAAAAAGTAAGGGGAAAAGTAAGGGAAACGTAAGGGAAACGTAGAGGAAAAGTAGGGGAAAAGTAAGGGAAAACGTAAGGGAAAAGAAGGGGAAAAGTAGGGGTACAGTAGGGTAAAGTAAGGGAAAAGTAGGGGGAAAGTAGGGGAAAAGTAAGGGGAAAAGTAAGGGGAAAAAACAAACATTCACTCAAATCCGTAATAGATTTCACACTTTCATAATCTCTTGCATTTTTAACACCCTCACCACCTACTCGGCTCTTCTGAACCTTTCCCTCACTCATCACCTATTCATCCCTCCCTCATTATCCCATCACCTCATGTGCCACCCATCACTCATCACCTATTCATCACTCCCTCATTACCCCATCACCTCATGTGCCACCCATCACCTCATGTGCCACCCATCACCTCATGTGGCGCCCTTTTCCACTCACATCATTTTCCTCGCGACTGTTTTTCTATTTGCATTGACTTTCATCTCATTAGCCTTCCTTACGCTTCACTATTTTTTTCTTTTTATCTAGTATTTCTTCTCTAGTCTTCTCTAATATTTCTTCTCTAGTCTTCTCTAGTATTTCTTCTCTAGTTTTTCTTCTCAAGTATTTCTTATTTTTCTTAAGTATTTCTTCTTCACAATTTTTTTCTTAAGTAATTTTCTTCTCTCTGTTTGCTATGCACTTCTTCCCTGATTCATCTCTTCCTCCCCTTGATGCTTTCCTCTCCCTCTTTATGTTCCTCTTTCCTGTTGATGCACCCTTTTTAAATCCTGCTTATCATCTTTCAATCTCTATCATCTTGTTTACTTCATCTATTCTATCTAGTATTATCTATTAATCCTCTGCGTTTTGTCATTAATGCAGTATTTTTTCTCTCGCATCTGTTTTATATCCTCGTAATTATTTCTTTATTCCTCTTCTTCTTATGCTTTCCAAATAATATCGTCTTGCTTATCATCTCTCAATCTCTATCATCTTGTTTACCTTATCTATTATATCTAGTATTATCTATTAATCCTACCGTTCCTACGTGTTTGTCATTAATACCTTATTTCTAACATTACATCTCACATTTGTTCCATCTACTCGCGGTTTCTCGATCCCTCAATACTGTCCTTATAATGCTTTAAATTCCCCTTCCTTCCCATGGTCATCATGAGAATGTTACGACAATGGTCAGTGTCACAAAGCAATCCTTTAACAACCCACAAACTACGTAGCAAAAAAGAAAAGAAAAAAAAAAATTATATCCTACCCACAATCCTCTACGACGCTGTTAATGAGTTCGAAGCACTAACGAACCCTATCATTATATCCTTTAAAAAACTACTACAAAACTATACCAACACTATTACTAACTCACATTTACTAACATTTAAGATTTAGATAACGTTACAGGTCAAAAATCATTGGTCAAAGGTCAACAGGTAAGGGCGTGGGAAGGAAATAAGGGAAAGGTTTAGTGTTTCGAAGCAGTGTTACAGAGTCGAGTTCGCTGAGTAATCCGGACCGAGACACAGTCGAGGGCGCGGCAGCGACCAAGCAGGGTGTGTGTGTGTAGGGCAGCTGGGAGGAGCACGCAGGGCAGGCGGGAGTCAGGGCCCCCACACCCAACAACCCAAACTTTCTCAACCTCAAGGAGAGGTAGGAAACGTTCTTACGGCTTTTAACCTGCGTAGAACAAGAAGTAACGGATTCAAGCTGGAAAAGCGTAGATTTAGAAAGGAAATAGGGAAAAACTGGTTCACAAATAGGGTGGTGAATGACTGGAATGGTCTCAGTAGACAGGTAGTTAGTGCTGAGTCATTAGGGAGCTTTAAAGAGGGGCTGGATAGGTTCATGGATGGGGATGAAAGGTGGATGTAAGTAGTGTTAGGTGACACGAACTACCACGTGTAGGCCTCGCGGCCTCTTGTAGCTTCCTTATTTTCTTATGTTCTTATGTAAAACCGGCAGCTGGGAGGTATAGGAAATGATTTTTAGCCAAACAACACTTCATTTTGTTGCTTTTATTCATATTTTTGCAGCGTAAGGTAGTAGAAAGAGAAAGGGTGAGAGAGAGAGGAATGAGTGGGCAGTGGCGGATCTTGAGGGTGGCTCAGATCAGAGAATCAAAGAAGAGGTCTAATGAAAATTCAATTTTTTTTTTGTAATGTCTGGTCACCAACACGCGTGTAGTGACGCTGTAGGGTCTTTGATGGCCACCCATCACTAGATCTGTGTCCCAACCTTGGCATACTTAACTTTCAATGATAGAAGAAATCTTTTAGTATATATTAATTAGTTAGTTTATCATATAATTTTATCCCTCCCTCCCTACCCCTGAATTCGCCTGAGACCAGACAGACCAGACAGAGCGAGCGGCCTAATTTTTCTTCAATGGCACATCATAAGTCGGGTTGTTGAGCGGCGATGGTGGTGGAGGCCGTGGAGCTCGTCTTGAAATTAGTGACGTATTATATTCGCAAACACATTTCATAATACCTTCAGATAGAAAATTATGATATACATTTCAAGCCAATATTTTTCTTTATAGAAGTCATATAGTATCCAGTATGTTTGAAAGTTTTAAGATTACGGGAGGTAACGCGAAAATAATACCCACCAAAATTGTAGCAGTTTTAGCGAGGCGTGGGAGTCAGATAAATTATTAGTAAGTTATTTTCTTAAGTAACCGAATGGAAAGAATACCCAATACTCTCTCTCTCTCTCTCTCTCTCCAAATAATCAAATCTTTCAGATAAGGAAATAAAAGTACTTAAAATTATCACAAAATCTTTATTTTGAATGCAAACACTATTATATAGGATGACACAGGCTTAGGGATAATCTTGTATACTGTAACCTGTATATTGTATGCTGTACTGTAACCATAAAATGTATGTCTGTATATTACAAAGTACTTTTATTTTTTCAGATTCTCCTCCCAGACTTAAAAACAATCAATTAATTATCAATCACAATGAGGAGCACCAAGAGGAACAGAGGGAGGGACATCAAGTCATGGTTGTGTTGGTCTTCTTCCTTCCTTCCCACACCACCGCCATGGCAGCCTGGAAGCCACCACCACACACACCGCCTCCCACACACACACTCGTGCTAAAGGTCGGGTGAAGTATTATTACTGTTTGCAATCACGTATAGGCAGTCTCCTACTTACCTACAAACATAATTGATTCCTGGGATTTGTTCTTAAGTTGAAATTATGTAAGTCCCACTACGTAAGTCCTTTGCGATGTAAAAAAAAAAAAAATTGATATTCAAAACTACACAGAATTGTTGTGAAAAAAATAGCTATACAATATTATACACAGCCTCCAATGGTAGGCACAGTTCAATGGTTCTTAGTATTACAGTCACCACTACTTCCACTCTAAATGCCTCTGAGACAGGTTGGGATAAATAGACATGATGAAAACCACAATTTTATTTACAAACAGGTATTGATGTATCTGTGACAGTCTATAACTTTAATGTTTGTAAGTAGGGGAGGGGAGTGTCTTTCCTTCACCCAGGGCGAGATAGGAGAGTCTGGCTACACACTGCAGGGCTCAGAACAGATTTAATTCATGATTAGATTAATGAACAGATTGATTTAATGCCAAAAAGGGGGAAATGTGCCAGACATCAGAGGCGTTGATCAGAGAACAGTAACCTTCACAAGACATGAGAACCACTAAATTATCTTGTATTATCGTGGGTGGCCATACATTTGATAGTACAAAGTGAGGGCCAGAAGCAATATGTAGTAGTTGTATGGCCAGTTAGTGGAAGGTGAATGAGTCAAGATACTTCAGCTTTATCCTATACAAGTGTGGAGGCATCAAGGAGAGAAGAGAGTTGATTGATTTAATGCCAAAAAAAGGGGGAGAAGAGAAGAAGAAGAGAAGAGAAGAGAAGAAGAAGAGAAGAAGAAGAGAAGAGAAGAAGAAGAGAAGAAAAGAGAAGAGAAAGAGAAGAGAAGAGAAGAGAAGAGAAGAGAAGAAGGAAGAGAAGAGAAGGAGAAGAGAAGAGAAGAGAAGAGAAGAGAAGAGAAGAGAAGAGAAGAGAAGAGAAGGAAGAAAGAAGGAAGAGAAGAGAAGAGAAGAGAAGAGAAGAGAAGAGAAGAAGAGAAGAGAAGAGAAGAGAAGAGAAGAGAAAGAAGAGAAGAAAGAGAAGAGAAGAGAAAGAAGAGAAGAGGAAGAGAAGAGAAGAGAAGAGAAGAGAAGAGGAAGAGAAGAGAAGAGAAGAGAAGAGAAGAGAAGAGAAGAGAATGAGGAAGAAAGAGAAGAGAAGAGAAGAGAAAGAGAAGAGAAGAGAAGAGAAGAGAAGAGAAGAGAAAGAGAGAAGAGAAGGTAGAAGAGAAGAGAACTCAAAGAAGAGAAGACAAGAATGAATGATTAGAGAAGAGAAGGAGAGAAAGAGAGAAGAGAAGTGAAGAGAGAGAAGAGAAGAGAAGAGAATGAGAAGTAGGGAAGAGTAGAGAAGAGTAAGAGAACTAGCTATAGAAAGAGGAAGAGAGCAGAAGAGAAGAGAAGAGAAGAGTAGAGATTGAAGAGCAAGAAGAGAGAGAAGAAGAGAAGAGAAGAGAAGAGAAGAAGGAAGAGAAGAGAAGAGAAGAGAAGAGAAGAGAAGAGAAGAGAAGAGAAGAGAAGAGAAGAGAAGAGAAGAGAAGAGAAGAGAAGAGAAGAGAAGAGAAGAGAAGAGAAGAGAAGAGAAGAGAAGAGAAGAGAAGAGAAGAGAAGAGAAGAGAAGAGAAGAGAAGAGAAGAGAAGAGAAGAGAAGAGAAGAGAAGAGAAGAGAAGAGAAGAGAAGAGAAGAACGAAGGTGAATAAGGTGCTGAGTAGAGGAAGGAGAGTGAGCAAGGAAGTTAAAAAGGCAGTTCAGGATAGCACAATAGTTTTGACAGTGAAGTTTGTAGGTCAGTGATTGGAACAATATTGAAAGGTTTAGTAATTGAGCAGTGGACAAGAGGAGGATCATAGAGGGTAATAGGAGAGAATAGAAGGAGAATAGAGAAGAGGGCAAGAGTAAGGATAATGTGGTGTGAGCAGAATGGGTGGTGAAAGTAATGAAGTAGAAGAAAGTAATGTGTATCTACGTAGGCCTTGGGTATTAATAGTATAGGAGGTGTGAGTAACTGAGGCTGGTTTAGGTACATGGACAGAATACAGTGAGTGCGATTGCATACACTGTAGGTACTATTCGTAGATGTCATTTGTTATATCATTCACTCACTTCACACAGTACTCTACAAGCATCCAAAAAGTAATGCAGCTCCTTGTATAAATCTTGCTTGGACATTCTTCTTAAGCAATATTTCCCTCACAAAAAAAAAAAAAAAATTATCTAAAATGTTCATATGTTATAGGTATGTAGACTGAAGAGTTGAGGCCGGTTCCCACTAGTCCACTTCTACGGCCGTTCACCGCTTGAGTGGCTGTAGTGGTAACTGGGCAGTTTGCATCTCCGCTCGAACGGACACCGCCGAGCGGGAGATGACTTGATTAACTTTGTACGGCAGCCCAACTCAAGGCCGCTCGGTGCGGTCAACTTTTTTTGTGACTTCATTGTTGGGCGGTGAACGGCAACGGCGGCCGTAGAAGCGGACTCGTGGGAACCGGCCTTGAGTGTAAATCTGTAAAGATGTAATTTGGACAAAACATACGTAATTTACTTCCTTCAAACCAAAATGCAGGACAAAGGTGTTGGTATGTACACATAGAATTACCTAAGCTTCCATTTACACTATATACAATCATAATATTACAGGGAACAACGTTGAAGGGCTGCTATCACACGGTATGAAGCATCACACACATCCTAAAGGTGCTGTGCCATGACTGTGTGGGGCTCATGACCATTGCCTGTCTTACAGTGTTGGGGGACACCCTCGCCGCTACACACCCAACTGTTGGAGTAGGCGGTGGCAGAGTGGTTAGCGTCTATGAGTGGCGTTCTTGGTGACCAGAGTTCGATCCCTGATGAGAACCAAAAACAACTTCAAATATTTCTGCATCGTCGAGTGGTCTAAGAACACCCACATGACCTGTCCATTTACTCTACCTTCGATTGCGAGTGCATCGGAGGACACAGGGGCGGCATGAGCCTCTAATCAGGTGTCACTATAAAAATCCTGCCTGCACCAACCATCACAGCCCTCCAGCGCCTGACGGCAACGCTTCCTTGGCTCACAGTTGTCTTCCCTGACACCTGAAACACGGGCCTCATCATGTGGCCACAGCACCTTCACTAAGCATGAAAACTAGTGGTTTCCCTGCTGCTCCACTCCTCTACTCTCCTCCATGGCTGCTGCAAATCTAACCAACTCACTGTTAACTCAAAGTCAAGCCAATTCAGGCACAAGAACATAGACTTACGTTCCACTTGCAATCAGGCGGATGCAGAAAAGAAAAAAAATCATGGGCCAATTAAAAAAGATTTCCCAAAGTGGGTGTTAATCTCTACATTGTCTTTCAGAGTGCGGCAGCAGCAGCAGCAGGAGGAGAGTGTTGTGCCACGGCAGTCTTCAGCTCGGCATCACACAGGGTGGAGGAGGAGGTCGCGTCACTAGCCACACGCCGGGGGTTAGTGCTTGCCCGAGGTCCGGCTTCTCTCGTGCTTGGTGAGGGCTTGGTCCAGCACCTCAGAGTCCACGGGGGCGTTGGTGAAGATGGCACCTGGAGGGACAGGCACAACATTACCTCAGTGTTAGGGTGTAATATAACACTACAACATACTTCATAGACAGTCTGGGTGCTCTCAAGGAGGGATATTAAGAGCAGACGGTCACAAGGAGTCTGAGAGATTCTTTACAATATTGTTATGTGTGACAAGTGTAGGTTGGTGGTGAGAGATACACGGGCTAATTACTGAGTACTTTATTCCTTACTAGTTTCGCAAAAGTGGCTTCGTCAGAGGAATATGACTCGTAGGCCAACCTGACCCAGTTATGTATGGATCTGAGAGTATTGGCCGTCATGGAGAACGGTGATTGGCCCGTACACGCCGCGTCAGGTCACGCATCCTGCTTCCCGACTCATTGTTCTGCCGCTGCTGCTGCCTGGGCCGCCACTTCCGCGGAACAACAGCGGCGGAACATTGAGTCGGGAAGCAGTATGTGTGACCTGACGCGGCGTCGGGCCAGTCGCCATTCTCCACGACAGCCCGTGGGACTCCCAGGTCCATATACAACTGGGTCAAGTTGGTTTGCAAGTCATATCGCTTTGACGAAGCCACTTGGGGCGAAATTAGTAAGGAATAAAGTACTCTGTCATCAGCCCATGTATTCCTCACCATGTACCTAAATAGTTTTTCCTGTATAGCCAGAAAACACACATCTGAGATTACTGAAGACAAATTTTCTCCCTAAAAGGTAGAAAGTCCTATTAAATTCAAAGGACTCTATCTTGTCTTTTCCTAAACTCCTTCCGATGAGAACTATGACCTAATAAAAACCACAAGTATATAACCTACTTACTCGCCCTCCTACACACGCCCATCACTACAGACAGGCCAACACCCGGTTCCCTCTGAAACTCTGACCTGTGCATGAACTTTACTCGCCGCACGTTAAGGTGGTGAAAATGGGCCCACTCAGTCACTCCCCCCTTTCGGATGCACGGGATTAACTGAGATATTGGGCGTTGGGGCTTAAGAATGCCTTACTCAAAGTTCCGACCTAAACCCCCAACACCTCATCCAATCCCGTGCGTTCCGAAGGGGGGAGTGAGGGGTCCAACTTAACGTGCAACGAGTATAGACCTACAACCCTACTATTAATGCAACCAAGAAATATGAGGCGCTTATTTCAGAAAGTCAATAAGCGCCACCAAACAAAAAACTGAGAAATTGGCTTAAAAGTTTTTTTATGTTCAAAATGTCACATCTTTTAAGGGGAGCGTCACACAAATATTTCCAGAAATATTTGTGTGACGCTGCCCTTAAAAGATGTGACATTTTGAACATACAGTAGAAAAACTTTAAAGCCATTTCCTCAGATTTTTGTTTGTGGCGTTTATCGACTTTCTGAAATAAGCGCCTCGTATAACACAGCTAGTCTTTGCTTTCATATACCCTTACACCATACCCATAACAAATACCCATGAGTGTAGTATTACCCAACTATACCTAAGAGTCTAGCCAACTATACCTAAAAGAGTGTAAAAGAGCAACCATACCCATGAGAGTAGTGTGGCAACTCACCTACAACCCTACCTACTATTAATGCAACCAAGAAATATAACACTGCTAGCCTTTGTTTTACCTCCCCTTCCCACCACACCCAAAGAGTGTAGCATGGCATCAGCTCACCTATAAACACATGGGAGCCCCAGTTCCGGTGGGAGATCACCTTGCAGCAGCCCAGGTCTTCTATCCGGAAGCCCAGGTGGCGGTAACGTTCGTCCGTCTCGAAGAGCGTGGCGTTGGTGAACTGGCCCAGGTAGGGACGGCCCGAGGCTGGGTCGATGAAGTCCGCCCAGTAACCCTCGCGCTGTAGGGCCGCACAGATGTCCTCGGCCGCAAGGATGAACTGACAAAGTAGTACGGTAATATTATAGTCTATTTTTTTTTAACGTGGCAAAAAATCGTGACCCCTTGCTGCTTACTGCCTGATATTTGATGCCGGGAGAAGGGAATACTACGCTTCTTCTAAATTTCAGTTGTATTTTATCATAGTTAACCATAGTATCAGGTAAACAGAGGCATCATTTTAACCATGCGACCTTAGGATAGAATGGAATTTTTACCTTGTTAAAAAAAATAGACTTAAGTAAGACAATTTCCCATACTGCTTTTCTTAACCCTTGAGACCCAGACAGTAATTTTCAATGTAATTTGGGTGCCATTAGACAATCTTTAGTGACTATAAGCAATATTTTATAGCTATGACCTGTTTAGTATCCTTGTCCACTAGCTAGTTTGGTTACATTAAGTCACTTTTCGTAATCTTATGGCTAACAACAGACGATTTTATATAGCAAAGGAAACATCTGGGTGTGAAGGGTTAAGATGCTTTTTTGATTAGCGTTGTTGTGATTACAGAAGCGATTCATGAAAGGCTTGAGGCAGTATGGGAAACATTTCTTCAGGATTCGCAAGGGTATATATAAAGGATACAATATAGCAAAAGTATCTGGGCGTGAAGGGGTTAATATGTTCAGGTTTTCACAGAGCCACCACCAGGACCCGAGCACATCCCACACTCACATAGAGTTGCAGCTCCTCCCTCTCACTCTCCATGTCCTGTGACCAGCAGCTCATGTCGTGCTTGGTCCTCTGGCTCAGCGTCACCACGGAGAGCGGCCCGTCCCTCAGGTTGCGGCCCGGGAACAGGTCCAGGAAATCTGACGCAAAGATAATGGGGTGAGATTTGGCGACAATAAAAAGTTAGAAGTCTGACGCCACACAGAGGAAGGGAGATCGGGATGTGGGATGGGGAGGTTAAGAGACAAACTGAATCTATAAAATGTATTGACATAATCTCTTTTTATCCTAAACAATGTAAAAGGTCCAGGAAGTCTGACGCAAAGAAAATGTGGTGAGATTTGGCAACAATAAAAAGTTACAGTCAAAGGTTTGCAGAAAAAGAAATTGGCTGTGGCAAGGGATTTGCTGAGCACAAACAAACTTGATAGGTGATTTCCTAAACAAAAGAAAATGGGTAGTTTGCGCCAATAAAAATAAAAATGTAGGTTCCGAAGGTAGTTTCCATTGTAATGTGGTTTCCAATAGTGTAGATAATGGGGTGAGGTTTGGCGCCAATAAAAGTTAGATAATGGGGTGAGGTTTGGCGCCAATACAAAGTTAGAAAATGGGGTGAGGTTTGGCGCCAATAAAAGTTAGATAATGGGGTGAGGTTTGGCGCCAATAAAAAGTTAGATAATGGGGTGAGGTTTGGCGCCAATACAAAGTTAGATAATGGGGTGAGGTTTGGCGCCAATAAAAAGTTAGATAATGGGGTGAGGTTTGGCGCCAATAAAAAGTTAGATAATGGGGTGAGGTTTGCGCCAATAAAAAGTTGATAATGGGTGAGGTTTGGCGCCAATAAAGTTAGATAATGGGGTGAGTTTGGCGCCAATAAAGTTAGATAATGGGTGAGGTTTGGCGCCATAAAAAGTTAGATAATGGGTGAGGTTTGGCACCAATAAAAATAGATATGGGTGAGGTTGGCGCACAAAGAAGTAGATAATGGGTGAGTTTGCGCAAAAAGTTAATATGGGTGAGGTTTGGCGCAATAAAGTTAGATAATGGGTGAGTTTGGCGCAATAAAAGTTAGATATGGGGTGAGGTTTGCGCCATAAAAAGTTAAAAGGGTGGAGGTTTGCGCCATACAAAGTTAAAATGGGGTGAGGTTTGGCGACAATAAAAAGTTAGAAAATGGTATTTTTGCTGCGCAATAAAAGTTAGATAATGGGCTGAGGTTGGGCCAATAAAAGTTAGTATGGTAGTTTTTGGCGCCATAATTAGAACATGGTAAGGTTTGACGGCCATACAATAGTATGGTTAGGTTGCGCCAATAAAAAGTAAAATAAGTGTTCCCATATAGATGGGTATTTGCCTAGAAACAAAAGTAATTATTGTTGGTTTGCGCATCACCCCTTTGGGGTTTGCCCAAAACAATAATAATAATTGGTGAAAAAAAAAAGGAAGTCAAATTATGAAAATATTATTCACAACAAAGGAAGCATCAACACAATTTTTCTAACTTCTTGAGGCAGAAAACGTAATTTCCATTGTAAGGTTTGGCTATCAATATCTAGACATTTTATACTATAAAGCATATTTTATTAATATTATGACTGTTTAATTATCCTTGCTTAATAATAATTGATATTCAGTCTTTTCGCATTTATGAATCGACAACATACAATTTTATAGCAAAGGAAAGATTTTGGGCGTGACTGTTTATGAAACATGTTAATAGTTTAAAAAAAAAAAAAAAATTAAATATGAAATACACACACAAAGAAAGATCAGTCTACCTTCTTAAAAGTGTGTGTGTGTGTGTGTTTACCTTTCCTGACGAGGTCCGGGCACGTCTGCACCTTACACTCCAGGAGGTCAGCGGGGTGCGGGGGGGGCATGGCGGCGGGGCTGGGAAGGTCCTCCAGGTCTGACAGCTCCCCGGGGCTACACTGACCTAGCGCCTGCAACACACAACACCACGGGGGTTACTTGTGTACGGAAACATGGATGGATTTGAATCGTCTACCACCCTATTTGTGAACCAGTTTCTCCTCATTTCTTTTTTAATAAGTTTTGTCCAGTTTGAATCCATTAAGCTTGAAGACAGCACCGGCATGTAGATCATGTGATTGTCTATTGTTCAACCTTAGTATTGATTTTATTAATAAAGATTGTATTGATTTTTTATTGTAATGCCGAAAAAAGGGGGAAATGTGACAGAAATATGGAAGAAGACTGCATTATATGAGAGAGAGAGAGCGAGGAGACAAAGAAATACACAAATTATGAAGAAAAAATAACCAAATACTTGATCTACCATATACTTTATAACTTTAAAAAAAATTCTTATTACGACCTTTTCTGCCAATACAAACTTAAAAAAAAATTATAAGAAGTTTTTTGCCAATACAAACTATTTAAAAATCGATTTTTTTTTGCCAATACAACCTTTTTTTGAAACTTAGTAATTTTTTTGCCAATGCAAACTTTTTTGAAATTCTTATTATGACATTTTTTGCCAATATAAACTTTTTATAATTCGTATTATGACATATTTTGCCAATACAATTTTTTTTTACTCGTATTGTGACAAAAAAAAATGCCAATATAAACTTTAAAAAAATTCTTATTACGACTTTTTTTGCCAATACAAACTTTTAAAAATTGATATTACGACATTTTTGCAATACAAGATTTTTTTCTTCATACATAAGTACTTCTCCCAAACATCTATGAGGAAAGGAAACTGCATTGAGACTTGGGAAACATATGGAAGATGGGAGGGCAGGGAAGCATTAGATATTCCCTTCTTTTTAAATCTTAAGTCTTCTGATACCTACTACTGTACAAACATTACAGGGGAACAATAGATCTGCGAGCCTTGAGTCTGAGAATATTGCACAGGGCTATTATTTTATTTGTTTGTAGACGGGAATGTGGAAGAAGCAAAAAGAACAATCAACAGTTTTTGGATGACCAGAGAAAATAAGAGGAAAGAAAGAGAAAGAAACTAATAAGATAGAATAAGAGAAGACAACTAATTAAAGACCCAGACAGCAAGAAGAAACACGTCAGGGAGTGCCGATAAAAAAGGCCTGACTCCCGACCCACAACTGAACTGAACTGAACTGAGGGAAGGTTTAACACACAGCCTCTCACCAACACAGCCGAGATTGAAGTGACAGGGAAGAGTAAGAGTGAAGGGACAGTGGACAAGCTTAAGGCAAGACGGAGATAAGATAAGAACACAAGATAGCACAACGAAACCCTTGGATTATATGGACTTTTAAACATTAGTAGTACCCCATGACAAGAACATCAGATGAATTATGCTTCGTCCTGCTTGTAATGACTCTGTTTGACACTTCTGACGTGTTTCTTCTTGCTGTCTGGGTCTTTAATTAGTTGTCTTCTCTTATTCTATCTTATTAGTTTCTTTCTTTTTCTTTCTTCTTATTTTCTCTGGTCATCCAAAAACTGTTGATTGTTCTTTTTGCTTCTTCCACATTCCCCTCTCCGAACAAATACTTCCCCACTATATCCTCTTCCTCAGATTTGACCATTTATCGGTCACAAAGGTAGCAGACATGTAGAATCAATCCACCAGCACAAAGGTATGACACAAGAGAACATAAGAACATAAGAAAATAAGGAAGCTACAAGAAGCCACGAGACCTACACGTGGTAGTTCCTGAGAAGATTCCCCCTATGCTCACCTGCAGTTGGTGTTCGTGATTAGTCTTGTGGGTGAGGATGTCGGGTGTGTGGCGGGGCGTGGCGGGGGGCGGGTGTTGGGGGGGCGGGGCGTAGGAGGGGGCGGCCAGGCGGTGACTCAGCCCCACGTTGCCGGGCAGGGGCAGACGCTGGTCGCTGGGGCCGAATATCCCCGCACGGATGTCCAGCCAGGTGTCCAGTTGTTCTGTGGTGCAAAAAGGTAAATATTAAAGGGAAAAAAAACCCAAATAACAATAGAAATAAAGTAACTATCTCTCTATCTCTCTCTATCTTAAAATAGTAATAGAAATACAATGAAGAAGAAGAAAAGAGATATGTTTAGGCCTATATATAAACATATCTTTTTTTAGGCCTTTATACGTGAAAATAAAAAAATTGGCTAAATTGCTGCTTCCTCAAAAGTAGTACAGTGTATACATGTAGTTTAGTGTCTAGTTTTGTCTAGTTTAAACTAATACCAAGGTTTTAATAGTACATACTGTCTCCTGAAGTGATGCTAAAATACTACGGTACTACTACTAATAATAATGATGGTGATAACGAAAATATAAACTATGATAATTATAACAATACTAGATGGATGTAACCATCTCCAGCCATTGTCCTGCACAGCTAACATCATTAAGACAGAATAAAGTAACACAAACCCTTCTTCTTCTTCTTCTTTCTGTTTAACATCAGTTTTACCCACGATTTTTATGAGGTTAGACGGCTGATGATACACTTCCAACTGATGATACACTTCCAACTGATGATACACTTCCAACTATCTCCAAATCTAATTCCAAAGTAACACAAACCTAACACAAATCTATCTTTCCAAAGTAACCCAAACCTAACACAGGAACTACCTCGTGTAGGTCTCACGGCCTCTTGTAACTTTCTTATGTTCCAATGTTCTTATGTTCTAACACAAATATTTTTCCAAAGTAACACAAACCCCTCAGAACACATACCTGAGGCCACCTCCTTCACCTCCTGTGCTGGCGTGGCTTCATTAGAGTTGTTGCTGCCCTGACTCGAGAACAGACGGCGGCTGGCACACAGCGAACGCAGACTCTGTGCCGACATCTTCACAGCGCGTTCCCCAGAGCACAGCAGCTGTTAACGAGGGAGGCGATGAAGAGGAGTTAGGAAGAGAAGGAGGAGAGGAAGAGGAGGAATTAGGAAGAGAAGGAGGAGTGGAAGGGAAGGAGAGATGGAGTTAGGAGGAGAAGGAAGGAGGAGAGGAAGGGAAGGAGGGATAGGAAGAGAAGGAAGGGGGAGAGGAAGGGAAGGAAGGAAAGAATAAGAGATGGGGAGATGGGAGTTAGGAAGAGAAGGAAGGGGGAGAGGAAGGGAAGGAAGGGGGAGAGGAAGGGAAGGAAGAGAAGGAGGGATAGAAGAGATGTAAAGGGATGAGAATTGATGAAAAGAGTAAAGAGATAAGGGAGAGGAAAAGGGGTAAGAGAGAGAGGGGGGGAGGAGGGGGGAGAGAGAGAGAGAGAGAGAGAGAGAGAGAGAGAGAGAGAGGAGAGAGAGAGAGAGAGAGAGAGAGAGAGAGAGAGAGAGAGAGAGAAGAGAGAGAGAGAGAGAGAGAGAGAGAGAGAGAGAGAGAGAGAGAGAGAGAGAGAGAGGAAAAAAACAAAATCATAATATTTGCTTTATATTAGGTCAAGGCCATAATAGATAATTTTACACATTTTCTTATCTATATGTAATCAAATAAAAGATTCACTCCTTTATCTCTGTTATACATCGCTACTTTTCCTGCCTGGTAAGTGTTATCTCTAGACAAAATACAATCAAATATAAATTCTCCTTGTCAAATTGATATGCTGTTCTAGCCTTCAGCCTTGAGCCCGTTCATAGACCACTGTATACCAGGACTGCGCACGGAATATCGGCCTGTCGCACAATGGCCCGAAGTCTGAGGGCCCCTCGGATTCATATATATATATACGGATCATATAGACTGGTTTATCAGTATATATGATATACTGTAATCTTCGTAAATGTTTGTTCTATAATATTATCAAATAAAAAACAGTAAAACACGCTAAAGAAATGCCATTACGAGACTATGAAGAAATATGCATGAACTTAATATTCACTTCAACTCTTCGCCATTTAAAACTTTGCGAGTCACCTTTTATCATGAAGGGTATCAATAGAAGCGCAATTTTATTAGCTTTCCATTGCTATATTTCGTTATCTGATAAATGAATTAGAACCATGCATAAATTAGCGTTAACTAAATAAATAAAATCATCAATCGGGTAATTTTCCCGATTGATGAGGTTATTTATTTAGGCAACGCTAATTTATACATGGTACTAATTCATTTATCAGAAAACTAAATATATAAGTGAATAAATAACATCATCAATCGGGAAAATTACCCGATTG
The DNA here is from genome assembly GCA_016584305.1 of Chionoecetes opilio. Classification (NCBI taxonomy): domain Eukaryota; kingdom Metazoa; phylum Arthropoda; class Malacostraca; order Decapoda; family Majidae; genus Chionoecetes; species Chionoecetes opilio. The sequence goes on along the minus strand of JACEEZ010023435.1, from coordinate 188,548 downwards.
ATGATTTTATTATTTTATTTAACGCTAATTTATGCATGGTTCTAATTAATTTATCAGATAACGAAATACATCAATGGAAAGCTAATAAAATTGCGCTTCTATTGATACCCTTCATGATAAAAGTTGACTTGCAAAGTTTTAAATGGCGAAGAGTTAAGTGAATATTAAGTTCATGCATATTTCTTCATAGTCTCGTAATGGCATTTCTTTAGCGTGTTTTACCGTTTTTTATTTGATAATATTATAGAACAAACATTTACGAAGATTACAGTATACCATATATACTGATAAACCAGTCTATATGATAGTCCATAGACCACTATATCTCTTTGTCGGGCGCCCCGCGGGCCCCTATGCAGCCCCGCAATTCAAAACATTGTCGCGTGAACAGTCCAGGTATACAGTGGTCTATGGCCCGTTGTATCATTTTATGGGTTAAAAATGGGTAAAATTGGGTAAAAAATGGGTAAAAATGGGTAAAAATGGGTATAATTGGGGAAGAAATGGGTTAAATATGGGTAAAAGTGGGTTAAAATTGGGTAAAAATGGGTATAAAATGGGTAAAATTGGGTAAAAAATGGGTAAAATGGGTTAAAATTGGGAAAAAATGGGTATAAATGTACGAATCTGCTATTTTCTCGGATATTTACCAATCAATAAAATGATAAAACGGGCTCAAGGCTGAAGACCAGAACAGCATATCATTTTGACGAGAACTTTTTTTTTATTAATGTGTTATTCCTACCAAGACTCTTCCTGGATGGTGAGGCCACGGAGGAATAAATGAATAAATAAATAAATAAAAATGAATTAAGTAGTCAATAGTTACGAAATAAAAAGTTGAATAGCATGACAAACACATAACTCTTAACCTTGAGACCCAGAACGTAATTTCCATTGTAATTTGGGTACCATTAGACGAATTTTAGTTAATATAAATTTATTTTTTATAGATATGACCTGTTCTAAGCAATATTTTAATAGATATGACCTATTTACTATCCTTGTCGACTAACTAATTGGGTATATTCAGTTACTTTTCGTAATTTTATGGCTAACAACAGACAATTTTTTATAGTAAAGGAAAGATCTGGGCGTGAAGGGGTTAACAAAAGAACAAGCTTACTGAAGTACTTAATTCACGACTGTAATATCTCTAACAAATTAAAGGAACTCATTAGAAATAGAACACATAAAATAGAGCCAGGTTAAACCCTTCACGCCCAGATCTTTCCTTTGCTATATGAAATCGTCTGTTATTAGCCATAAAACTACGAAAAAAGTAACTGAATATACCAAATTAGTTAGTCGCCCAGGATAGTAAATAGGTCATATCTATTAAAATATTGCTTATACTCATTAAAAATCGTCTAATAGTAGTCAAATTACAATGGAAATTACGTCCTGGGTCTCAAGGGGTTAACACAAACATCTTATCACTACCAAAAAGTGTTAGAGTTTTATTAATATCCACTTAAATCTTATCTTATTTTTTCTCTCTTTATAAAATGTCCTGTAGTGCTATACAAACAGACAAAAATAATTAACCTGCATTAATAACTACACAGATAGTCACTACATATTACCTTGATTTCCTTAACCCCTTCACGCCCAGATCTTTCCTTTGCTATAAAAAAATTGTATGTTGTCGAGCCATAAAACTACGAAAAGTAACTAAATATACCAAATTAGTTAGTGGACAAGGATACTAAACAGGTCATATCTATAAAATATTGCTTATAGTCACTAAAAATTGTCTAATGGTACCCAAATTACAATGGAAATTACGTTCTGGGTCTCAAGGGGTTAACCTTTCCCTCAAACACTAATATTTTTCAAGCGATATAAGGGACATTAACACCTTACTTACCTTTTTTCCCTTAACCCCTTGAGGCCCAGAGCGTAATTTCCATTGTAATTTGGGTACCATTAGACGATTTTAATTAATATAAGCAATATTTTATAGCTATGACCTGTTTAGTACCCTTGTCGACTAGCTAATTTGGTATATTCAGTTAGTTTTCGTAATTTTATGGCTAACAACAGACATTTTTTTATAGCAAAGGAAAGATCTGGGCGTGAAGGGCTTTATCTTGCTCCTCCTTCTACATTTCTTATTGTATTTCTTATTGCTGCTTATTGTATTTTCCAAGGCTAAGGACAGCAAGCCTTGGCAAGAGTCTGTACTTACCCGAGCTGCCATCCCTACAGCTGCTCTGAAGGCGCGGCTATAAAAGTCCTGCTGCTGCTGACGGCTCTACAGATGGATTAACACTGCTCTGCTTGTCCTCCTCTGAGCTGACACTTCCTGGCGGGCACAGACAGGCAATGACTAAGAAACGGTGGTGCGGCAGACCTTTCGTCATTTTTATCTTTTATCTTTTTTTTTTTTTACATCACAAAGGGCACAAGGGCGCGCACACACAATATCTCAGAGTACGTGTATTTTTTAATGTGTGCGTTGGGGGGGGGGGGGGTTAGTAAAGGTCAGGATGGGGGAATATGTTATGCTGTGCGTGGCCTCGGTGCTCATCTCCGTGCCATTAGTAGTCTTTGAGCCTGTAAATTACCAGATGAACACCGAACTTCCTTTGGTGGACGAGACATTTTTTTTCTGGTGAGTTTTGTGTGTGTTTTGAATTAATCTGTTCACCGTTTCTGTCGCAAATAATATTTAAAAAAAAAATTGTGTGTGTGATTTGCAACAAAAATGACAAAAAAACAACGAAGTGAACCTAACCGAACCTAACCTTTACCTAACCTAAGCTATATCAAACCTAACCTAACCTTTACCTAAACAAAAACAAAAAAAATGCGACAGAAACGGCTAGCAGATTAATTTAATACACATCAAAACTCACCAGAAAAAAATTATTTCGTCCACCAAAATGAATTCGGTGTTCATCTGGAATACCCAGATTTGGCTTTACTTAGGAGGCTAAAGTGTGGGAATAGGTTAGGGTAAGTTAGATTAGTGAGTCTAAAGGTGGGGTTAGGTTAGTTTAATTTTCATATCTCCTATACACTCCTTCCTATTAAAAACGTCTTATATCTCAAAAAGTAGTGATGTGCGACGGTAGCTCACAGAGAGAATGTTTCATAGAATCCATTAAAGTGAACAGAAACCACACTCCCAATGGTGTAGGGAATTTCGGTCCTACTGTAAAAATGTTCCTTGTTTCCTTGACCCTGACCTACTCTCAGAATAGGTCACCCCCCCCCCCCCCTTTGTTATTTTTCATTTCCGACGGGTGTTGTAGGAGTTAGAAATGCTGCAAATGATCAGATCTACAAGTTGAGGACGGTTATAACTACGTGTCTTGTAATGCATTAAACTGCAGTCAAACCACCACCGACCTTTGATAATAACCCAATCACGCAATTCTTTCAGGTATCTAAGTGGCTATTATTCCCTTATCATCCACTTTAACACTTATTTTGCTGCCTCACACCTCACAAGTATTTCCTCATGTACTTACTCAGCCACTCACGAGCCATAAAACACCGTAGAAACACAGGAAAACAATGGAAATATGAGTAATGCAAGGCCACTGCCTACCTCTGACAGCCTTGAAGGGATGACTGGCTCGGTTCTTCATCAACTCGGCCTGTTATTAAAAGGGCCGAGTAATGTTTTAGGCTCTGCAAACACAAACAAATTGATGGATTATACAACAAAAAGTATTACATGAATTATCTAACACAAATATTCACACAAACTCGAGATTAAAGAGTTTTGATTTTTTGGCCGAAAAATAGTGTTGACTTTACGCAACCAGCCTTCATATAAATAGCCTACCTAACTACACGCTTCATTAAGGACATTATATATATGGAAATATTATAAATAAATCAGACAAACACGAGAAGTTTTTCACAAACCTAAAATTGAAGGCTGAATGATCAAAATACACGGAGTAAACAGGGCTGCCACAAGCCATAGATTTCTTCTAAATTTTTTTCGACTTTCTTAATAGCGTGGAGGCGGCGTGGACGAGGCCAAGGGGGCGTCCACAAGGCTCATGGCTGGGGCAAGTTGATGTTTCTTGTCGAGAGCTGCTTGGTATGGGAAAGGAGCCTGCATGGAGACTCGCGCGTGGTGACTCCCAGGAGTGGCGTCGTAGGGGGGTCGAGGCGACGCCCCCCCCCCTCCCCCCGCGTATGCCCCCAATGATTGAATGATTGATTAATAGCGAAATAAAAGTTGAGGAAAAGAATATCAACATTTTATGATATGAAATGCAGATTCTATGTCTCTGTCTGCCAATGATATTATGTAGCGTCTCCTTCTATCTTCCTCCTTCTTCTATCTTCCCCCTTCTTCTTCCTTCTTCTATCTTCTTCCTTCTTCTATCTTCCTTCTTCCTTCTTCTTCCTTCTTCTATCTTCCCCCTTCTTCCTTCTTCTATCTTCCCCCTTCTTCTATCTTCCCCCTTCTTCTTCTATCTTCCTTCTTCCTTCTTCTATCTTCCTTCTTCTTCTATCTTCCCCCTTCTTCTATCTTCTTCCTTCTTCTATCTTCCCCCTATCTTCTACTGACATAGGTGTCCTTTGTAGTGAGACTGTTAGTGCTTTTCTGGAATAATACAGAATAATTATCCCCACACCCTCCCCCCCCTTCCTTATTTACATTATACCCCCCATAGGAACAAAATAAATTAGCAAACCTAACCTAACCTATACCTAACCTAACATAACCTTTACCTTAAAAAAAAAAAAAAAATTCTAAACCTAACCTAACCTAAACAACTATGAGACTACCACAAGAAAACACGTCACAATATCTCACAAGTAATATGAATAAGATAATTTTGCTAACGGGTACCTAGCTAACTAAGAAACCATAATTAGCATGATTTGAGTCCTTTATCCTACATAATACTACTTATATTTATCACTAATACAATGTAATATAACCACACACCACTACTTACCCTGCCAAGGCCTTTGATGGTGCAAGAAAAACCGTAAATTGGACCAATAGACCAACTGCTAACCCCTTGTGACCCAGAACGTAATTTCCATTGTAATTTTGGCACCATTAGACGATTTTCAGTAATTATAAGCAATATTTTATAGATATGACCTGTTTAGTATCCTTGTCCACTAACTAAAATGGTATATTCAGGTAGTTTTCGTGATTGTATGGCTAACAACGTAATTTTTTTTATAGCCAAGCAAAGATCTGGGTGTGAAGGGGTTAATATTTGGCTCAAGATGTTTTTTAGTCGGTCATTCACGTATGTATCACGTATGTTTTGACTGTCTGTATGTCTCATAATAATACATAAATATACATAATACATACATAAGTCTCTCTTTCAAGTATGTATCATGTATGTATGTGTTTTAACTATCTGTATGTCTCATAATAATACATACATAAATCTTTCTTTCAAGTATGTATCACGTATGTATGTGTTTTAACTATCTGTATGTCTCATAATAATACATACATAAATCTCTCTTTCAAGTATGTATCATGTATGTATGTGTTTTAACTGTCTGTATGTCTCATAATAATACATACATAAATCTCTCTTTTAAGTATGTATCATGTATGTATGTGTTTTAACTATCTGTATGTCTCATAATAATACATACATAAATCTCTCTTTTAAGTATGTATCATGTATGTATGTGTTTTAACTATCTGTATGTCTCATAATAATACATACATAAATCTCTCTTTTAAGTATGTATCATGTATGTATGTGTTTTAACTATCTGTATGTCTCATAATAATACATACATAAATCTCTCCTTCAAGTATGTATCACGTATGTATGTGTTTTAACTGTCTGTATGTCATAATAATACATAAATATACATAATACATACATAAATCTCTCTTGCAAGTATGTATCATGTATGTATGGGTTTTAACTATCTGTATGTCTCATAATAATACATACATAATACATATATAAATCTCTCTTTCAAGTATGTATCATGTATGTATGGGTTCTAACTATCTGTATGTCTCATAATAATACATACATAATACATATATATAAATCACATTCATAAAGTGCTTGTAGCTTGACAAAAAAAGGAACGCCAATAATATATAATTTCCACTGTTTATTTCAAGCTACGAAATAAGCTTCACTTTTCCGTCGTCAAAAATATACATCTACAATATCGTCTCTAAAAATCGCCTGTCCATAACTCTGTATACAAAAAATCTTACACTTGCTTTCATGTAATTTCAGACCCGGGTGCATGTTAAGTACAAAAAAGGCACTGTAGTGTGTAGTAGTAAGTAGTAGCACCGTAGACAACACTATAGTCGCCAGTCACTCGCCACTGCACTAAAGTCGCCAGGCACAATATATTACGAATTTTAGCCTCACTACAGCCTTTTATGTGCCACTGAAGACATGTAGTGTGATGTACATGATATAAACTACTGTGTATCATCTTCAGTGGCACATAAAAGTCTGTAGTGATGGTAAAATTCGTAAACTATTGTGCCTGGCGACATTAGTGCAGTGGGAAGTGACTGGCGACTATAGTGTTATCTACTAGTACTTGGGAGGAAGGAATTATATATCACAGAGGGAGTTACTTGGTATTAAAAAGGTCTTGGTTACTTAAGGGAAGAGGCAAAACATGGCTTTATGTTGCTGTGTGTGTGCATGTGTGTGTGTATGTGTGTGTGTGTGTGTGTGTGTGTGTGTGTGTGTGTGTGTGCGTGTGTGTGTGTATGCGTGTGTGTACGTACAGGTAGCACATATTTCATTTCGGACACAAAAATTATATCGATGAAAATTTGTGACCATAAATCCGCACAACAAAGCATGAGATGAAAATTGCCGTACACTATATCGGATAATTCAATGCCACAGCGCTCATCTCCGTATCCCGGGTGAGTGACGAGAGATTCACACCCTCTCATAACACACAAGGTCATCATAGGTCATCATAGGTCATCATAGGTCACAATAATAATCTTCCTATAGCATTGATTAATCCCCCAACCTTATGAAGTAGAGTGGGTCGCGGGTGTTCAGATTATCACCCACACAGATAGGCAGTGAGCTGGGAGGGCAAATATACTGCCCATCTCAGTGTATAATACCAAATAAATACTTTACATTGCATATAGGTGTTTTATGTATGTGTGTATGTGTTTAATTCGTTGTAGCATAAGTCTGAAGGGTGTGTTTGGTGGATTAGGGTGTGTTTTGGTGTGTTTTGGTGTGTTTTGGTGTGTTTTGGGTGTGTTTGGGTGTGTTTGGGTGTGTTTTGGTTGGTTAGGGTGTGTTTGGGTGTGTTAGGGTGTGTTTTGGGTGTGCTTGGGTGCGTTTTGGGTGTGTTTGGGTTGGTTAGGGTGTGTTTTGGGTGTGTTTTGGGTGTGTTTTGGTGTGTTTTGGTTGGTTAGGGTGTGTTTTGGGTGTGCTTGGGTGTGTTTGGGTGTGTTTGGGTGTGGGTTAGGGTCATACAGGGCCTAAGCTATACTCGTGTGGTCCTGTTTCTGTGAGTGAGTGTGTGTGTGTGTGTGTGTGTGTGTGTGTGTGTGTGTGTGTGTGTGTGTGTGTAGGTATGAATCATGTATTTGTATTCATAAATGTGTGTGTATGGATGCATCTCTACCTCATTCACTAGCCGAGATTCATCCACATTCAACATACAACAACAAGGCCATTCAACACACACGTAGATGGACAGTGACAGACAGACAGACAGATTACTGGAATGTCTACCTTTGGACAGTGACAGACAGACAGATTACTGGCATGTCTACCTTTGGACAGTGACAGACAGACAGATTACTGGAATGTCTACCTTTGGACAGTGACAGACAGATAGATTACTGGAATGTCTACCTTTGGACACAGACAGACAGACAGATTAATGGAATGTCTAGCTATGGACACAGACAGACAGACAGACAAGACAGATTACTGGAATGTCTACCTTTGGTCCCGAGTCTGGCTGGATCTTTCCCTACATATCTCCAGCTTGCCTCTTGCTTCTCCTTCTTACTATCTCCTGCTTCTTCCTTCACTACAATGTTGGTGCCTGTCTCTGCCTGCTGTCTGGCCTCCACACAAGACGAGGCACCATGGATACAAGTGTTTCTAAGTTGCCCTGTGTGGGGACGTCACCATACTCGCCACACGTTAAGTTGGCGAAAATGGGCCCCTTCACTCCCCTCTCCCGAACGCATGGGATTTGCTGAGGTGTTGGGTGTTGAGGCTTTAGAACGAACTTGGAGTAAGGCATTCTTAGGGTATTAGGCAACACCTCAGCCAATCCCGTGCGTTCGGAAGAGGGGGTGAAGGGGCCCCATTTTCGCCAGCTTAACTTGCGGCGACTATACCTTCATAAATATACATATAAAAGATTAAATAACTGTGAACACACTTTTCACAAAACAAAAAAAACTATGCCTAACAATTATACATTCATTCATTCATACAAATAATGTCCTATTCACATTTGGCTATCGTTAAAAGGTATTTACAATATTGCTACACACTCTCACACGCCATTCATCTTTGACAGTCACAATATTACACACAGAGCTAAACAAAGATATATTCTGTTTATATTCTCCTTAACCCTCCTGCTTCCCTGATACATTGCCAGTGTTGCACTCTCATACTCTTGTCTTGGGCCTCAAACTTCACCTCAAGGCCTCAAACTTCACCTCAAAGCCTCAAACTTCACTTCAAGGCCTCAAACTTCACCTCAAAGCCTCAAACTTCACCTCAAGGCCTCAAACTTTACCTCAAGGCCTCAAACTTCACCTCAAGGCCTGAAACCTTACCTCAAAGCCTCAAACTTCACCTCAAAGCCTCAAACTTCACCTCAAAGCCTCAAACTTCACCTCAAGGCCTCAAACTTCACCTCAAGGCCTCAAACTTCACCTCAAAGCCTCAAACTTCACCTCAAAGCCTCAAACTTCACCTCAAAGCCTCAAACTTCACCTCAAAGCCACAAACTTCACCTCAAACTTCACCTCAAAGCCTCAAACTTCACCTCAAAGCCTCAAACTTCACCTCAAGGCCTCAAACTTCACCTCAAAGCCTCAAACTTCACCTCAAAGCCTCAAACTTCACCTCAAAGCCTCAAACTTCACCTCAAAGCCTCAAACTTCACCTCAAAGCCTCAAACTTCACCTCAAAGACACAGTTTGTTCGTTGTTTAAGTAGTTTTCTGGCTATACTGTTGGTGGCATCGGATGTCTGATAGTCTCTTAATCTATGTCTCCCTGTTTACTCCTAACCTTATATGTATATCTAAATATCTATAACTCTTCTCTCCATCTCTCTCCACCTTGCTGACCTTTCCTTCTGAGATCACAAACCTGAGATCTTACTTCATAATGGTGTTAGCAAGTCTGTCCTTATGGCAACACTTCAATGCACACTTCACTTGATGTTGTAATACTTCAGAGCTTAAGTCATGCCGTTCATTTAGGGCATCATGTAAATATAGACATACAGATCTTGGCACCAGACATGAACACAGCCAGTCTTCACAAGGGTTATAACCTGCTAAGTATTGCTGATGAGAACATAAGAACATAACATAAGAAAATAAGGAAGCCACAAGAGGCCGCGAGACATACACGAGGTAGTTGGTCTCGCGGCCTCTTGTAGCTTCCTTATTTTACTATGTTCTTATGTTCTTATTCTCTTCTGTTCTTCTGTTCTTCTGTTTTTAGATTCTTCTGTTCTTCTGTTCTTATTTTTTGATGTTTTTATTTTCTTCTGTTCTTGTGTCATACCTTTGTGCTGGTGGATTGATTGATTAGTACGTCATTCATTCAGCTTTTCTTCTGTGATGTTAAGAACCAGACAGCAGGAAGCAGCGTTAGTCCAGGGCAACAGGAGGGTTCAAAGCACAACACAGCCTAGAGATCAGTGCTTTCACACGCCGGGAATCATACAAATATATAAAGTTGGCATTCTGGCTCGGAGCTGCTCAAGTGACAACAGTTCTAATCGTGTTGACAGCTTGTGAGTCAGGAGTCTGCTTCCCATGCCTCCAGATTGCTTGGGACGGTCTGGAGACGGTCTTGGGACGGTCTGGAGAATACTGAAGCACGATGAAGGACACTAAAATACCACAATGGAAGACTCTGGCCTTTCTATCTTGCCTCCCTTGTTCACTATAACAAGGGCAGCACGGAAGTGGTGGTTGTGACGTCATCTCAGTCTGACACATACCACACGTTACCCTTCCCTTACGGTGACATGACGTATCTATTAACCATTTTTAGCGCAGGAATGTTATAAAATCACATCTGTTCACCTGCACCAATGTCCGAGACCCAGAAGCAGAAACAGTGTGTAGCGTTTCCCTTCCTCCACCTCACTGTGTCACTTCCACGTCTCTCCACATCTCCACTCATTGACTCAGGGGGACACACAGGTAGTTCCTCCACTCATACAGTGACTCACAAAGCCACAGGTGGACTTACAAGCTAGTGAGCAAGTCCTAACGGTGGACTAAGTTTCTGTTCGGCATGTTCCTACGGTGAGCACCTCAGATCAGGCGTTCCTCCGGGGGTGGCTTCATCATGTTGCCCATCTCCACCCTCGGACTGTAGAACTCCTGACAGGGAAGAAATAACACACTCCAGTTACCCCCTGTTTTCACAAAGTTTTATGGAAAGTAAGAAGCCAGTTACTCTCCGGTTTTCACGAACTTTTATGGAAAGTAAAGAAGCCAGGAAAGTAAGAAGCCAGTATTAAGGAAAGCAAGAAGCCAGTTACTCTCCTGTTTTCACGAAGTTTTATGGAAAGCAAGAAGCCAGTTACTCTCCTGTTTTCACGAAGTTTTATGGAAAGCAAGAAGCCAGTTACTCTCCTGTTTTCACGAAGTTTTATGGAAAGCAAGAAGCCAGTTACTCTCCTGTTTTCAGAGTTTTATGGAAAGTAAGAATTAATTTTGGAGAAGTGAAGAATGCTGGAAGGGTGAGGAAGCAAGTGTCAGAGATGACCATTATTTTAACCCCTTCACGCCCAGATCTTTCCTTTGCTATAAAAAACTGTATGTTGTCGAGCCATAAAATTACGAAAAGTAACTGAATATACCAAATGAGTTAGTGGAAAAGGATACTAAATAGGTAATTTCCATAAAATATTGCTTATAGTCACAAAAAAGTGTCTAATGATAGCCAAATTACAATGGAAATGACGTTCTGGGTCTCAAGGGGTTAAAGACTAAATTAGGTGAATAAAGATATGAAGAGGAGTATTTTTTTTTCTTTTTTTATATATATATCATAGGGAACTGACTGACCTTGAAAAACCTGGCAGCATTGGGCATTACTGACTGACCTTGAAAATCTGGCAGCATTGGGCATTGAAGAGGTTGAGACAATGGATAGAGATAGTTGGAAGCGTATCATCGACCGTCTAACCTCATACGATATAAGTGAAAATCTGACGTTAAGCAGAAAGAAAAGGGTTGGCTACCGTAGATAACACTATAGTCGCCACGATGCACTAATGTCGCCAGGCGCCGTATATTACAAATTATAGCATCACTACTGATTTCTATGTGCCACTGAAGATGATACACAGTAGTTTATATCATGACTGTATAATCTACCCTGTTTCAGCATTGTTTTATGCTTTGTATCTGCGTGTATAAACTGTTTCAAATTTCGCTACCAGTTTTTTTTCCGGGCGACAACAGACAGCAGCTGACAGGAGGACATAAACACTAGCTGGCGATCTTAGCACAGTTACCAATGTCGCCACTCGCCTTTGATATTTTGGTAATTTGTTCATTTATAGCCATATGACACAGATGTAGACACAAAATGACACAGACTCCAGATAGCCCCTTTTAACTGTCCTGAAATCATGGATGTAGAAATGTAAGTATTAACGCCACCACACGTCCGTAAATCGAAAAGAAACGTTGTCCTGGCGACTTTAGTGTTATCTACGGTAATTCAGTTTTACACAAAGAGGAGAGCCACACACCTGTCTGCTGGGTGAGTAGGTGCCTCTGGTCTGCCTCTTCTTCTTGGCCATCATGAGGAAGACGGTGAGGCCGACCACGGCGATGATGAGCATCAGGCCCACCACACAGCCCACGATGATGGCCAACTCAAGGTCCGTCGGGAACTGTATGTGTTCCTGGAGGGGAAGGAAGGACGGACTGACTATACTTGACTTTGATAGCCTGACTGACTGTGACTGATTACTGAATGCCGGCTTACTGACTTTGATAGCCTGACTGATTGTGACTAATTACTGAATGCCGGCTTACTAACTGATTCTTTGCCTGACTGTTACTGATTACTGAATGCCGGCTTTCTGACTGATTCTTTACCTGACTGTTACTGATAAATGAATGCCGGCTTTCTGACATTGATTCTTTACCTGACTGTTACTGATTACTGAATGCCGGCTTACTGACAGTGATTCTTTGCCTGACTGTTACTGATTACTGAATGCCGGCTTACTGACAGTGATTCTTTGCCTGACTGTTACTGATTACTGAATGCCGGCTTTACTGACAGTGATTCTTTGCCTGACTGTTACTGATTACTGAATGCCGGCTTTCTGACAATGAGTCTTTTCCTGAATGATTGTGACTTATTACTGAAACTGATGGCTTACTAACAGTGATTCTTTGCCTGACTGTTACTGATAAATGAACCTGGTTTATTGACTGAACGACTGACTTACTGAATTTAATCAACTGTTGTGATTCCTTGCCGTCACCTTGTCTACAAAAAAAAAAATCCACTCTGATCAATGGCTTCTAAAAATAATATTCTGGACGACCCTTCCCTCGTTTCCCCTTGTGTAAATAATAATAATAAAAAAAGGGTATCTCACCACGTCACAAAGCTCGCCGCTCCAGTTTTCCTCACAGAGACAGGCGGCGAAGGGCTCCAGACTGGCCTCCTCGTCACACTGCTCCACACACTCGCCGTGGGTGCAGTTGTGCTGGGGGAGGAGGAGGGAAGACAAATATATTATGGTTCCTTGCATACTACAGTAAAACCTCTCATATTCGGACTAATTGGGCCAAGGAGTGGTCCGAATAATGCAAGGATCCGAATAAGGGGGGGATTATATATGGGGGGATATGTATAAAAAAAAAAAAAAAAAAAAAAAAAAAAAAAAAAAAAAAAAAAAAAAAAAAAAAAAAAAAAAAAAAATTCTAGGTGTATAGCTAATATAGGTAGGAAATTTCGACCCCTAAAAAAAAAAAAAAAAAAAAAAAAAAAAAAAAAAAAAAAAAAAAAAAAAAAAAAAATCTAGGTGTATATATAGCGAGGAAATTTCGACCCCTAAAAAAAGAGAAAAAAAAAGAAAAAAAAGAAAAAAAAAGAAGGAGGTCCGAATAATGTCAAAGTCCGAATACGAGAGGTTTTACTGTACTTGCAATAATACATGACTTTGGGAGTTTAGGAAATATTGTTACTAATGATAATAATAATAATAATGAAAAGGATGATATATACAGTAGCTACATTAAACAACATACGTAATTAGTTTGATGTTACATTTTTTTTCTCTATGATATATGAGTTATGAGTTGAGTCAAGGAAGACATGGAGGCAGTGTGTTGAAGAGGATCTGGCAGCATTGGGCATTGAAGGAAATCAGACAAATATATTATGATTCCTTGCATACGACTTGCCTATTCCTACTGTCATTGTTGAGTCAAGCCTTAGAAGGTGTGTGCTATCCAATATGAGTTATATATCAGTCAAGTTGAGTCAGGGCTTGGATGAGGGAGGTGTTAGGTGTGTCTCAATGTCAATCATAGTATCGTGATTCGTCCACATTAGCTCCGGACCTCCCTGTATGTGTGTGTGGGGGTGGGGTGGGGGGGGGGGGGGACACTCACATAGGTACAAGGGTTGTTCATGGTGCAGTGCTGGCCGCAGAACACCTCGGGACAGTCACACTCGTAGGACCCCAGCAGGTTGATGCACTCCCCCTCGTTCCTGCAGGGGCTCGTGGCACACTCGTCCTTGTCGGCCTCACAGGTGCGGCCCTCCCAGCCATCCAGGCAGTCACAGGTAAAGTCGTCCACCTGGTCTGTACACGTGGCGCCGTTCTTGCAAGGCTGGGACAGGCACTCGTCCTTGTCCAGCTTGCATAGCGGTCCCTCCCAGCCGGCATTGCATGTACATTCCCAGCCCTGAGAACATAGGAACATAGGAACATAGGAACATAGGAACATAAGAACATAACATAGGAACATAGGAACATAAGAACATAACATAAGAACATTAGAACATAAGAAATAATGAATTCTAAAAAATATGAAGAAAAAAAAAATTACCAACATATTCTTGTTTTGCAGTGGGAATAAATAGTAAAAAAAAACATCCTCAACTGGTCTCGGAAGGTCAGGTTGAAAAAAAAAAAAAAAATAGAAAAGAAAAGATTTACATAAATATTCCTATTAAAAAAGAGAGAGAGAGAGAAAAAAGGTCACAGCCTCACCTGGTCTCGGAAGGTCAGGATCCAAAAAACAAAATTAATAATAAATAAATAAATAAATAGAAATAAAAAAAAAAAATGACAGAAATTCTCTTATTTTACAATGAGGAATATAAAAAAAAAAAAAAAAAAAAAACATCCTCACCTGGTCTCGGAAGGTGAGGTTGCAGGTGCCGTGAGTGCAGACAATTTTCTCCCGGGTGCAGAAGTCCGTCACCACCCCACAGTTGAGGCCGGAGTAGCCGAACGCACAGGTGCAGGTGTAGTTGTCGGCCACACCTGTCGCCGGGTCTGGAACGCAGGTGTGGGGTCATACTCAGGTGTAAAACATGTCTTGAGGTTCAGATACTAACTCTATCTCTTGCTGTGAATTAGTGAATTTAGAATATTGAAAATAATCCCTTTTGAAATCATCATCTTTCTGTTTAACGTCAGATTTTCCCGTAATGTCTTATGAGGTTAGACGGTCATAAGAACATAAGAACATAACATAAGAACATAAGAACATAAGAACATAAGAACATAAGAACATAACATAAGACATAATAACATAATAACATAATAACATAAGAACATAAGAACATAAGAAAATAAGGAAGCTACAAGAGGCTGTGAGACCTACACGAGGTAGTTCCTGTTACTCAACACTACCTACATCCACTTTTCATCCCCATCCCTGAAATGATCTAGCCTCGTTTTAAAGCTCCCTAATGACTCCGCACTAACTGCCTGTCTACTGAGTCGGTCAATGATGCATTTCCATTTCTATTGTCGGCGTTCATAATTTAAATTTGCAGCATGAGTTTTACGCCCCGAGTGCTATCCTGGCAGACAACCCCAGTTTTCCGCTGAGGGCCGACATAAAACCGAAAGCCAAAGCACAAAACGGACACTCACTCATGATGTCGGTGCAGGTCGCTCCGTTCAGACACATGAGGCTGGAGCAGTTCTTGACCTTGAGTTCACTGCAGTCCTGGCCGATGTAGTCTGGCGGACACTGACACACATACCGGGCAATCTGAACATAGAGGGAAAAAAACCCCACATACAGATTAATTCATGAGCTACAGATTTAGGTTAGCAGAGAGAAGAGAAGAGGCAAGAAAGGAAGAAATAGAATTGAGGATAGAGGAATAAGCAAATAGAGGGAGAAACAACAACAACAAATAAAAACACATACAAATCAGTTAATTAGCTACAGGTGAATAGCTTTTATTTATTTTTAAAGGAATTTGTAATGGAATTTTTAAAAGATTTTTTAACCGACTGGCCAAAATCGAACAAAACAAATGAAAAATCAACAAAAATGCCAACTAAGGTATGATTTTTTTCTATATCTACTACTCTTAATGATCTTAAATGCAACGCAACACAATGAGACTCTTGCAATTTCGTGATAGAGTATGAATAGAATGACGAGACAAGCGTGCAACCCCTACCTCGTTCTCACAGACGCCTCCGTTCTGGCAGGGATCGGAGGCACACTCGTCAATGTCCTCCTCACACCTGCAGGGAGGAAAGAAACACAGGCATTAATAGGGTGATGCAGCTTCATTCATTTTTTTTTTCTCCTGAAGAATCCCACAAGGCATTCTTTCCTATCTATCACAGCCCTTCAAGTTATTAGCATGCCGCAGGACACCACTACTACTATTAACACTACTACTACTATTAACCCTACTACTATTAACCTTACTACTATTAACTACTACTACTATTAACTACTACTACTATTAACCCTACTACTACTACCACTACAGGTTGAAGTTCCCAAACTCGGCAACCTCGGGACCAGCGCCGAGCCGAGTAATGGAATTTTCCGACTTTTAGAACGTAGATATATAAAGGGGAAAAAAGCATAACCTTCTTCATAAGGTCAATTTTCTCAGAAATAGTTGACACATTGTTCTTCCTTTTCTTTTCACTTCCACCAGTAGGTGTTCCTGGACGTTTGGGAGCCTTAATACCAATAACAGACCTGTAGAAGTACACAAAATAACAGTGTACACAACTCTACAGTCACAACACCACTGAACAATAACAACAAACAAATCGGCGGGAGAAACCAAGCGGCCTAGTGTGGTGGCACCCAGCGGCCGACCCGGCAACTACGCACCGGGTTTTGGGTGTTCTGTCGTGTTTTGGAAAATCCGGAACCATAGCCGAGTTTTGGGTGTTGCCGAGTCTTGGGATGCCGAGTTTGGGAACTTCAACCTGTACATACTATTAACCACTACTACTATTAACCCCTTGAGACCCAGAACGTAATTTCCATTGACATTTGGGTACCATCAGACGATTTTTAGTGACTATAAGCAATATTTTATAGCTATGACCTGTTTAGTATCCTTGTCCACTAACGAATTTGGTATATTCAGTTACTTTTCGTAATTTTATGGCTCGACAACATACAATTTTTTATAGCAAAGGAAAGATCTGGGCGTGAAGGGGTTAAAAGTCTCACAGTAAACAACTAGGCATCCTCTCTCAAGCCCCCGCACACTTACCACTGCCCTGTGTACCCCGGCTGGCAGCTGCAGGAGTACTGGTTGATGCCGTCCACACAGAGGGCACCGTTGAGGCACTGGTGGTCGACGCACTCATCAATATTGACCTCACACAGGGCGCCCTCGAAGCCCTCGGGACAAGAGCAGCTGTACACTTCGGCCGGCTCGGAGCAGAAGCCGCCGTTGACGCACTCGCCGCTGTAGCAGACGGTGCAGCCGATGGCGGTGTGCTGCTCCTCCTGGTAGGCAAAAGATACATTTGCTTAATCACATGAAAAATGTTTATATTGTAAAAAAAAAAATATATATATATACTATACTAATATCTCTGCAAAAAATCACTCGCACATTAAAGGGATGACACAGTACA
This sequence comes from Chionoecetes opilio, assembly GCA_016584305.1. NCBI lineage: Eukaryota > Metazoa > Arthropoda > Malacostraca > Decapoda > Majidae > Chionoecetes > Chionoecetes opilio. Next base: position 171,230 of record JACEEZ010023435.1, on the reverse strand, counting down.
GTCAATAGATAAGTTGTGTTTCTCCTCCTGATGGCAAATAAAAAAATGCTCGTTCTTAAAAAAAAAAAAAAAAAAAAAAATAAAAAAAAAAAAAAAAAAAAAAAAAAAAAAGCTCTAAAAAAAAAAACAAAAGACGAAAGAAAGAAATGTTTTTTGATTGATGAGTAAATGTGATAATGAGAGTAAGTCTGATGAGGTATAAGAGAAAAATGCTCTTGTTCTAAAAATAAAAAAAAAAAAAAAAAAAAAAAAAAGAGAGATCAAAGAAAGGTTTATGGATGAATTACGATCTCTCCAAAAAATAATTTCTCTCATAACCTTGAAAAGTATGGTAGTAAGTCTAATGAAGCAAAACACAGATCCTTACCAGCCTCAAGAACTGGTTTTCAGCCCCGTTGTCACTGAGGTCCTGCGGGGAGAAGAAGGGCAGGAGGACCCCCTGTAGCCTGGAGGGTCCCAAACACCCCGGAACATGTGACTCCCGGCACCACCGTCCCCCAGAGAGGGACTGACGGGGGCCGGGGAGCCCAGGAGGGTCGGGTCCAGCATGTTGTGAGCCACAGAGTTGATGGGGGAACCGCCGAGCATGATTTCTCCTGTAACGACAACACAAACAGAATGGTGAATTTTTTTTTTTACATTACAAAGGACTGGCCAAGGTAAAAAAAAAAAAAAAAAGCCTGAGAGGACCGCCAAGCATTATTTGTCCTGCCTCAACAACACAACAGAACAGTAAGTGTACCGCCGAACATGATTTCTCCTGTAACGACATCACAAACAGAACAGTCAGGTGATGCACTTACCATAAACATTAAGTAGTTATTTACTTTACCGACTAATTAACATTAAATTACATCCCTTATTCTCTTCACTGCCTGATTAACATGAACTGACTTCCCTTCTACATAGAATAAGATGCCTATTAATAGTTTCCATATATTCTTACTCTCCTCTCACTATATCTCAGCTTCTTTATGCCTAAATATTCTTCTCCCATCATATTCAGAAATTCCTATATTTTTTTATTACCTTAAAGATGTGAGAGCAAGGAAATAAATTAACAATCATTGGTAAACTATTGGTAACTATCTATTGGTGTTAGTGGTACAGTCTGCCACAGGTACAATTAACAAAATGAAGGCCTACATACCCCCATTCAGCAGGAGAGCCTTCAAGTCCACGATGACGGACGTGTCTGAGCCCAGCAGACTTGTGTCATCCAATATCACCTGAAGGAGGCAAGACAATAATGTTTATAATCTTGCATAAAGGTTTTGTACAACGATAATATATAAACTCTATATTCTTTCACTCCTCCTACTATATCTTGGTTCCTTTACGCCTAAATATTGTTCTTCCATCATATTCAGAAATTCCTGTATTATTTTTTGTAACCTTAACCCCTTGAGGCCCTGAACGTAACTTTCATTGTAATTTGAGTACCATTAGACGATTTTTAGTGAATATAAGAAATATTATATAGCTATGACCTGTTTAGTATCCTTGTCCACTAGCTAATTTGGTATATTCAGTTACTTTTCGTAATTTTATGGCTCGACAACATACAATTTCATATAGCAAAGGAAAGGTCTGGGCGTGAAGGGGTTAAAGATGTGGGAATGAGGAACGAGATTAACAGTTATTAGTAAACTATTGGTAACTAACTAACTGGCCTATCCTTGGTTTAGTGTGTCAAGTGAAGGGTAAGGGATGCAATGTAGAGTGGTGGAAGGGGGTCAGCACAGCACTCCGAGGTGGTAGGTCAGTTATAATGGTCATGAGTAAGGTATAAATGTTAAGGTATGAAATAAGGTCATTTATCAATAAGGTAAAAAAAGGTAAAAGGTAAAAATAAGGTAAGGTAATTATGTATAAAATCAAGAGAATAAAAACACTAATATTACATCAATTAATTACATCATCCATGTTTAGAGACTGACAACTATGCAAGATTTTTGTTACTATTTTCTATTTTTTGTTTGGCCCTTGTCTTGGCCAGTCTTTCCTGATGTAAAATAAAAAAAATAAAAAAAATTGTGATGTAATAAGATTGTTTTTTTTGTGATGTAAAAAGAAGAAATAGAAAAAAAATCTTTGTGATGTAAAAAGAAGAAAAAAAAAATGATATAAAAAAAAAAAGTAAATAAAAATAATAATAATAATAATAATAATAATACAAGGGGGTTATGCTTATGGCTTAAATCTCGTCCTCACCTGTAGGCCAGAGGGGTCGAGGGTCACCAGGATGGAGTGCCAGTCTCCGTCCAGCGTAGTGTTGGCGGCGAAGGTGGCGGTGGTGGTGGTGCCGTTCATCTGGCGCACCACCACACCACCAACATCCAGGGTGACGCTCAGGCTGGTGTCGCTACCCTGGCCGTGCAGCACCACACCACCCACCTGCAACACCACAGCGCCACAGCACGGCATTAAACACACACCACGGCACAAAAACACACACAAATCTCAACACACACCACGGCATACGTATATAAATAAATAGATAAATTAAGAAATGAATGATAAAACACAACACACCAGATTATTTAGAAGCATTTCAATATAGGGGAGAGCGGGGCAGGTTGCATCGAGGGTAGGTTGCATCATTGCCTCTAACTCGCATGTTATCACACGTACATCGTCTCAATACTACTACTACTACTACTACTACTACTACTACTACTACTACTACTACTACTATAAACTACTACTACTACTACAACTACAACAATAATAATAATAAAAAAAAGTTAATGCGAGTTAGAGGCAATGATGCAACCTGCCCTCGATGCAACCTGCCCCGCTCTCCCCTACTGAGCAATAAATAAATAAATAAATAAATAAATGAGTAAATAAATGAACTGTAAAGTAGACTGTAGATTGTAGATTTTAAAAGTACATATAAAAAAAGTCAAACATTGTACATTGTAGACTGTAGGTATAAGTAACTGTAAAAGTAAATATATAAAAAAAGTCAACATTGTAAACTGTAGACTAATAGTAGACTGTAGACTGTGGATCCGTTGTCTACATATCATAATCATTTCTTCGTAAAAAAAAATAATAATAATAAAAATAATAAAAAAAACGTAATTTCTTCTTAAAAAAAAAGTACGTAAATATAAAAAAAAAGTAAAAATTGCAGATTGTAAACTGTAGAAGTAGATAAGTACAGTAAAACCTCTCATATTCGGACTAATTGGGCCAAGGAGTGGTCCGAGTAATGCAAGGATCCGAATAATGGGGGAAAAAAAAAATCTAGGTTTATATATAGCTAGCTAGGAAATTTCGACCCCTAAAAAAGAAAAAGAAAAAAAAAAAAAAAAAAAAAAAATTCTAGGTGTATAGCTAGGAATTTTCGACCCCTAAAAAAAAAAAAAAAAAAAAAAAGGAGGAGGTCCGAATAATGTCAAAGTCCGAATAATGAGGGGTTTATATGCTTAAATGAGAGAGGTTTTACTGTAGTACTGACCTGACTCCTGTAGGTGACGAGGATGTCCGTGAGGTGCGTCGGAGGTCTGGTGAACCTGGGGGAGTAGGTGGCGGAGGAGTTGTGGCCGGTGAGGGTGAGGTTGGCGCGGCACTCGTACCCGTCGTCCAGGTTGGCACACTGGGCGTCGTCGGGACACTGGTAGATGGCACAGTACTCCCGGTCCTCACAGGTCTTGCCCTTGTAGCCGACGGGACATGCACACCTGTGGATGGGAAGGGTGGTTGTATACAGGTACTTTCCTACTTGTAAATGTTCAAAGACACATACAAACCTGTCTGTACATGTATACAAATTGAGGTTTTAACAAATATCTATTCCCTCCTTATATGTCTTATAAGCATTAGAATATATCACTACAGCCAAATTCCCAACATCCGACCTCCAAACATCCGACTTGTCCAAACAACCAACTTTTTTCACCACCACATTGTGTCTTGTTTTGGCCATTTATTTTACTTCGTTTTTTATAGTTTTTAGAAAACATTGATTTGTGGCTTTATTTATGCATGAATTTTACTTTCGCGTATACCACTGGCTTGGCCTTCAAGAGCTGCATCTTTTATGTTCTATACCATTTTGTCCTTACGTTTATGGTTACTGTGATATCCGAACATCCGACTATTCCAATTATCCGACCTACCTTCGGTCCCCCCAAGGTCGGATAATTAATACTTAGCTGTAACTCCATTGTAAGGTAATCACACAGCAACGTTCTAGGCCCTGTATTCCAGTTATTCCCCCGAGACCATACAGAGACCATACAAACCTAGACCATACAAAGACCAAGACCCGAGACCATACAGAGACAGATACATACATACATACCACCCTTCACCATCCCTACACAACCCTAATCAGCCCCCCAGACCCCATGTTACACCCACACCAAAATACAAAACATCAGTAAAGGACTCACTCAAAGTCGTTCCAGGTGATGGCACAGCTTCCTCCGTTCATGCAGGGTGCCGAGGAACACGAGTCGTCGCTGATGGTTCCCTCCAGCACGTTATGGTTCTGCACCGCGCCCAGCTCCTCCCCCGGCATCACTACGGCGTTACGTTGGCCACGGGTAGGGCTGCACCAACCTCGTCTCGGAGCCGTTACTCAGCTGCAGGAAGGGGAAGGGGAGGAAGGATTATCAGATTTTCCCATAATATCTTAGAAGGTTAGACGGCCGATGGTACACTTCCACTATCTATCACACCAAACACACCACTGTCTATCCCATATCACTGCCCTATCCACTATACCTATCCACCACATACTATCCTCACCAGTGACATATCCAGGGCCACTCAAGGGGGGTGCCAAATCAAATTGATTACCAAAATATAGCTTTGAATGTGGCTTCAATATGCTCATAGAATTGCTCATATTTCTAAAAATGTTGTTTTGTTAATCACAAGGCGGCCTCCTAAACAAATTAGTTACCAAAATATAGCTTTGAATGTGGCTTCAAAATACTTATAGAATAATTGTTCATATTTCGAAAATTTTCTTAATCAAAAGGGGGGCGCCAATTCGAATAAATTATCTATATATGGCTTTGAATACGGCTCCAAAATGCTCCTAGAATTGCTCATATCTAGGCGCTACTTTCCCTAGATACACCCCTGATCCTCACACCACTATCTATCACATACCACCACCCATACACCATACCTATCCACATACCATCCTCATACCACACACACCACTCCTTACCCTGATGTCCTGCAGAGTACCCTTAAAGTGAGGGCGCATGATGGCCGTGGTGAAGTTGGTGACCCCGAGTTGGCGTTTGACCCGGGTTGGCGTCTCCTCCGGCAGGCCTCCCAGGTACAGCACGTGCGCGACGAGATCCCCGTTGTACTGCAGTGTCGTGTTCAGCACCAGCGTGTCGTCGACGTGAACCTCGAGCTCCTGGTTGATGCGCTTCACCTGCGGGACGGAAGATTTTGTTACGCCTCAATAGGAAAGTTAGTTTTTTTTCTTATTTCTCATACAGCAGAAATAAAACAAATATTCTGATACAAAACTATTTTCTTTGATTCTTATACAAATTTCTTTCCTAAATATTCGGGAAAGTACCTGAGAGAGAGAAAAAACCTGAATGCAAAAGTGCAATTCAATACAAAGGAACTTGATGCATAACTCCACAGAATTCAGTCAACCGTTGGTGCTGTATTAAATATCTAGTCTTGATATCTTACTATTTTATTCCTCCTTTCACCTAGATTGCTTTGTTCTGCTCTTGCTTTGTTTTGATGTGATTGAATGACAGTGATTAGGGAGGAAGGAGACTAACAAACTATCCTCAAGCTCAACCCACACTCACAGATCTCCCTCAAGCATGCCTCACATCCCCACCACACGTTAGGGGTGACTTACATGAAGGAGGTGTGACTCGCCATCCATCAGGTACACGCTGCCGAGGGAGAACACTTCCTCCTGGTGGCCGCTGAGCAACACCCGCACCATCAGCAGGCCGTCAAGAAGCTCGGCCAGGATGTACGTCTCACCCACACCTGCATGGGAGATAATAATGGTAATGGTGATACTACAGTAATGATACATTCTTCATTAGGTTTGTTAGGATAGTATTGAGGGGAGGCGGTAGCGGAGTGGTTAGCATCTCCGACTGGCGTTCTCGGTGACCCGAGTTCGATCCCCGAAGAAAACCAAAACCTTTCTGCACCGTTGAGTGGCCTAAGAACACCCACATGCTGCCCATCAACTCTACCTTCGATTGTGAGTGCATCGGAGGACACAGGGGGGCGGCATGAGCCTCTAATCACAGGCGTCACTATAAATATCCTGCCTGCGCCACCACAGGCGAGGGCCAGCCATCACAGCCCTCAAGTGAACCTCCAGAGCCTACCATCTGAGCCCTGGGTCACCACTGCCTACAGGCGATATAGGCACAAATGTAAAAAAATAATAATAATAATAAATAAATAAATAAATAAATAAATAAATAAATAACAAAAATAAAAAATAAAATAAAAAGGGAAGAAGCAGAAACAACCCATAATTATAACAGAGCAAAAATTACACTATAGATAGGTAATGAGTCACTATCTAAATTCAGTATCCCCTCGCTTTAACGAACTAATTGGGGAAGGTGACGTTATATCCAAAAATCCGTTATATCTGAGGCATCCAAACTTTTCACATATAACAAACTTTGTTCATTATATTAAGTGAAAGTTCACTATTTCCGACCATTTCAGTGTATAATTAACTTTGTTCTTTACACTAGATGAAAGTTTGTATACGTACCTACATGCAACCATCACAAATACTACACGCATACAGGGAAATTACATGTTCGGCCAGCCCACCACCGAACCAAACTCCGCATTTACCAAACTTATTCGGTGAATCCCCGCATATGGGATTCGTCAAGAGCAAAAAAAAAAAAAAAAAAAAAAAAAAAAAAAAAAAAAAAGCTGTTTGTTTATTTACATATGCCTATCTGACTTATTCTATATCTAAACTGGTAGAAAAAATATGTTAAAGCCGAAATTCGTTATATAGAGGTCCGTAAAAGTGAGGGTTTATTGTAATTGACCAGCCTGTATCTCCCTTCACCCATCCCTAACACTCTGTACCTCCCTTCACCCATCCCTAACACTCTGTACCTCCCTTCACCCATCCCTAACACCCAGTCACCCTGAGACTCACCCGTGAAGGCCGGTCCGCTGTGAGTGCCGAGGTAGAAGATGAGGCCGCTGGGTTGGCGGGTGCGCACCAGCATGGACACGTCGGCGTGGGTGCGGTAGGTGTTGTGGTCCATCTCGGGGATCACCACCGTCACCAGGCTGTCCTTGGTGTCCTCATTCCCGAAGGTGACGGGAGTGAAGCCTGAGGGGGGGGATTTGTTAGGGCTCGGTGTGTGTGGTGTGGGATGGCAGGTTAAGCTATTGACGTTATCTATTTTTTTTTTTTTTTTTTTTTTTTTTTTTTTTTTTTTTTAATACATCTCAATGGAATGGCAAAGGGAAAAAAAAAAAAAAAAAAAAAAAAAAAAAGATGTGGGATGTTGGGTTCAGCTATTAATGTTATCTGAGCATTATTGACTGGCTAAATAATCCTCCTTTTTATTTATTTTTGCCTATCTTAACTTATGCTATATCTATAATACTATTTAATGATAAAGGTAAAACATTTCCTTCATATGGGAGCAACATTAATGGTGCTAGGATACACTACTAATACAGCTAAAGCAAATGTAAGACCAAAACTTGCCTAAACAGAAATACAAATATAGATAAATAAAATAATAAATCAGGAAATTAATTAATAAACAAATACATTAATGAATAAAATGCATACTCGGACAAGCTTTATATTCCTCAAGGCGGTTCACTGGTAAGCCAAGACCTACTGACTGCCGACTATTTGTACCAATTAGCTGAATAGACGAGCCTTAACCACTTTCAATCCATCAACCATTAATCAAGTCAGGCGCCTAGAATTGAAACGGCACATGCGCCACTTTTAAAACACAGAAAAACGCACTTAAAGTTTAATCCAAGAAATCAAGATATGAAACGGCACAAGCGCCACTTTTTATCAATGAAAAAAATGCACCTAAAGTGTTTTCAAAGTAAATCAGCAACAAATGAAGATATCAGATTAAACTTTAAGTGCGTTTTTCTCAGTTTTTTAAAAGTGGCGCTTATGCCGTTTCAATTCTAGGCGCCTGAAGTGTATTCTCCCCTAAGCCACTGCTGATAATGTGCCAAAGAGGGAGGGGAAGGGTTAATTATCCTTATAACTAGAAGAGATATTAAATAAAAGGGAGAAGTACAAGGCTACAAGTACAAGGCTACATGCTTTCCCCTATAAGGCAAGGTATGATAAGGGGGCTACATATCAAAACCCACAAAGCGATGCCTCCCAGGTCGCTCCTCCTAGGAAAGAATTGAGAAGGGAAACGTAAGTGACGGGAGGAAGAAGAGAAAGCGTGCATAGAAGTGTTCTTGTGAAAGATACCTATGAAGAATAATAAGTGCTTCACATTTATGTACAGTGCTGGAAAAATGTAATAAAAGATAATAAGTGGTTGTCGTGCATGCCTAAAGTATTAAGTAGCTATTTTGGTGATTTATTTGACTAACTACCGTGCTGATGTGCAATTCAAGTTGTCGTTAAGTAGTTCAGTGCATGTGGGAAATACCTGTAAAGAATAATAAGTTGTCGTGCATGCCTAAAATATTAAGTCAGATTAGTGCCGTAACATTTTATAGAAGATCGTGGTTGCCAGTGCATATAGTTAATAAGATATAGTCAGTGCTGGGCATGCGATCCAAAAATAGGTGGTCCACTATCGCTATTCCGCGATCAAAAATTTGGCGTTCCGCGATCGCGGAATATTTATTTAAGTTTGAATTAAAATTCCGCGATCGTTTATTCCGCGATCGGTAATCGCTAGTGAAGTTTTTCTTCGAAGAAATAAAGCATTAAGCCAAGTCAAAATTTTGGATCGTGGACTAAAAATCGCGGATTTAAAGGCAAAAAAAAATTCCGCGATCGCGGAATTAATTCAAATTTAATAAAAATTCCACGATCAATTTTTGGTAGTCTGCGATCGCGGAATCGCGGACTATAATTCTGCGACGCCCAGCACTGGATATAGTGGTTGATAGTGCATATAGTTAATAAGATATAGTGCTTGATGGTGCATATGAGGCGCTTATTTCAGAAAGTCGATAAGCGCCATCAATAAAAAACTAAGAAAATGGCTTCAAAATGTTTCAATGTTCAAAAGATATGACATTTTGAACATTGAAACAGTTTGAAGCCATTTTCTTAGTTTTTTTATTCGTGGCACTTATCAACTGTCTGAAATAAGTGCCTCATATAGTTAATAAGATAGTGGTTGCTGTGCATGCCTAAAGTATTATTGGTGATTTATCTGACTAACTACCGTGCTGTCGTGCAATTAAAGTTATCGTGAAGTAGTTAAGTGCCGCGCCAAAGCTACCAAGTGTCAACAAACTAATAGTATCGTGATTGAAAAATATGCCGTCCATCGTACCAGCTGTGAAGTATTTTTTTTATCATGTCCGTGCGTAAGTGTGGGGTAAATCAAACATTGCATTATAACCTCACAGCAGAGCATTTTTTAAGCAAATCTTACTGGGCGACATTCTTTGGGTAGCCAGAAAGGTAAAGGCCTACCTGTTAAAATATAGTTTTTTGGACACATCAACTTCACCCTTTTGTATGTTGTGTATAAATAAAGATCCTATGCAGTAATAAGAGTGCACTTCTGGATCTAACACACACAGATAAGATGAACCATTGTATCCAGGAAGGATTTTATGAACAAATATCTTGTCGCCCAGTAGCTTAAAATGGTTCTTCCTGGGCGACAGTTTTCCATCACTGGGAGACATTTTGGTCGCCCAGTTAGCATGTTAAAATATACACTGCCTCAGAGACCAACCATAATCATAGTGTTACTTCATATTAGAGTAGTAGTTTCATTAGTTAGTAGTAGTTATAGTAGTAAGTAGTAGTAGTAGTAGTTAGTAGCATTTTAGTTAGTAGTTTCATATTAGAAATACAAGAAATATATCATGCAAGCTCAACATGCAGACTCTTGGCTAAACAAACATGCATATTTGAGGCGGTTATTTCAGAAAGTCAATAAGTGCCACAAACAAAAAACAGAGGAAATGGCTTCAAAGTTTTCCTACTGTATGTTCAAAATGTCACATCTTTTAAGGGGAGCGTCACACGAATATTTCCGGAAATATTCGTGTGACGCTGCCCTTAAAAGATGTGACATTTTGAACATAGAAAAACTTTGAAGCCAATTTCTCAGTTTTTTATTGGTGGCGCTTATTGACTTTCTATATTACATTATAACCTCACAGACTGAACAGAATCATGGTGTTATTACATATTACAGTAGTAGTTTCATTGGTTAGTAGTAGTTATAGTGATAAGTAGTAGTAGTTAGTAGTAGTTATAGTAGTAAGTAGTAGTAGTTAGTAGCATTTTAGTTAGTAGTTTCATATTAGAAATACAACATATATATATCATGCCAGCTCAACATGCAGACTCTTGGCTAAACAAACATGCATATATGATTTATGGTAAAAAGAAGCCGGTAATGTTATATTAGGCAACATGCTACCGTAGATAACACTATAGTCGCCAGTCACTCGCCACTGCACTAAAGTCGCCAGTCACTCGCCACTACACTAAAGTTGCCAGTCACAATATATTACGAATTTTAGCATTACTACAGACTTGTATGTGCCACTGAAGACATGTAGTGTGATGTACATGATATAAACTACTGTGTATCATCTTCAGTGGCACATAAAAGTCTGTAGTGATGCTAAAATTCGTAATATATTGTGCCTGGCGACATTAGTGCAGTGGCGAGTGACTGGCGACTATAGTGTTATCTACGGTAGTGATATCATGCTTCTCACTCATACATGCATATATAAACTTATTCTTGAGGTCATAGTAATATTTCATAAGGCTGGAAAAAACTAAGAATTGATTTTAGCATGAAGAGAAAACCCCACTAATATTTGTTACTGCTCATCTAAATAGTTAAAATAAGTAAAGTAAGTAAGTAAAGTAAGTCAAGTACATAAGTAAAAAGTAAAGCTAACACTGAATCACACACTTACATACTAACAGCCACATTTTCCTTATCACAATTATCAGAAACAACACATTTTTCCCATAGCAAATACAGCAAGAAAACCTAACCTTGTAGTTTTCCCCAGAAAGTTCACATTTTCCCATAGCTAATACAAGAAAAAAACCCAGCCTTGTAGTTTTTCCAAGAACCTTAACCCCCACCAAACACAGGAAAAAAAACCCAGGTCTTGAAATTTCCCCCAGCAGGTTAACACACAGTCACATATTTCTCATCACAATCATCAGTCACAACACATTTTTCCCATAGCTAATATAAGAAAGACAACCCAGCCTTGAAATTTCCACACCAAATACAGGAAAAAAACCCAGCCTTGAAGTTTCCCCACACATAACACGAGGAAAAAACCCCAGCCTTGAAGTTTCCCCCCACATAACACAAGGAAAAAACCCAGCCTTGAAGTTTCCCCCCACATAACACAAGGAAAAAACCCAGCCTTTAAGTTTCCCCCCACATAACACAAGGAAAAAAACCCAGCCTTGAAGTTTCCCCCCACATAACACAAGGAAAAAAACCCAGCCTTGAAGTTTCCCCACACATAACACAAGGAAAAAACCCCAGCCTTTAAGTTTCCCCCCACATAACACAAGGAAAAAAACCCAGCCTTGAAGTTTCCCCACACATAACACAAGGAAAAAAACCCAGCCTTGAAGTTTCCCCACACATAACACAAGGAAAAAACCCAGCCTTGAAGTTTCCCCACCCATAACACAAGGAAAAAACCCAGCCTTGAAGTTTCCCCACACATAACACAAGGAAAAAAACCCAGCCTTGAAGTTTCCCCACACATAACACAAGGGAAAAAACACAGCCTTGAAGTTTCCCCCCACATAACACAAGGAAAAAAACCCAGCCTTGAAGTTTCCCCACACATAACACAAGGGAAAAAACCCAGCCTTGAAGTTTCCCCACACATAACACAAGGAAAAAACCCAGCCTTGAAGTTTTCCCACCCATAACACAAGGAAAAAACCCAACCTTGAAATTTCCCCCCAGAAGGTAAACACAAAACATAACAACTAGGTAAACACAACTAGGTAAACACAACTAGGTAAACACACAAACCCAAAATAAACACACAGGAACAAAACTCAAATTCTGAACCCAAAATAAGCACACAGGTACTCACTCAGGTGGCAGGTTTCTCCTAGGTAGGGCCGCTCACAGTGACACTTGTAGCTCCTCCACAGGTCCACACACTGGCCCTTGTTGAGGCAAGGGTTGGGGGCACACTGCTCCTCCCTTGGACACCCTTCCTCCACCATGATCTGAAGGAGGTGTTGGGTTATGAAGGTTTATTACTGAAGGTGTTTATTGAAGGAAAAGAAGGATTATTACTCTTGACTTCACACTTGTTTATACTTGATGCCCAGCCTTCTTGTTCTTCTTGTTCTTCTTTCTGTTTAATGTCCATTTTCCCCGTAATATTTCATGAGGTTAGACGGCCGATGATACGCTTCCAACTATCTCTATCTTACTATTAACTATCAACTATATATGTCTATGATGCCCACCCATCCCTATGAACTCCCACAAAGGTACAGTACAGAGGGCGGTAACTCAGAATTCGAGAAGAGCCAGTTTCTTCAAACATGGCAGGGCAGCAGTATTGATGGAGCCACAGCGTAAATTATGAAGCAAATTACGAAACAATAAAATGTTCCTCCTCCGTAATACCTTATGTGAGTTAAATATACCCACAGACAAGATCATCAGATACACTTTGATAATAATAATAATGATAATAATAAGTAGCTACAAGAATCCATCCCAATATTTTCTTAGAGACCTAGGACCTACGTCACATACACTGGTATACTGCGACTATCTAGGCCAGTATTTGATCTCTCATTTTTTCTTTATGATAATTTGGACGTATTTAAGTAGGTAGCAGGAGCCGCAGGTTGCCGACCGCTGGTATAGTACAAGAGACCTCTATACACTATCCTTGTTTGGCACTCACCCTCCTCTGCGTGGGCACCCTGCTTGGCACCAGCTCCGTGTTGTCCACCCTCACGTTCTCCATGCACCCGGTGAAGAACGGCGCCTCCTTGGACAGGATCCGCAGGGTGGGTGTTGCGCCTCCTGCCGGGACACCATGGAATAAAAATTAAATAATAAAAATAGATAAAATGCTGTTTTGTGCCACCCCATGTGTTAGGGAGAAGGCCTTGTATAGGTTTGGATTTTTTTTACGATGCCCTCGGTTGCCTCACCCAGCACGGTGGTGGCGAAGGATGTGTCTGAGCTGTTGATGCTCTGGACGGGGTTGATGGGGTGAAGTGTGGTCTCATTGTTGGCGGCCAGGGACACATGGCTGTCATTCACCATCAGGCGCACCGTCTGCCACTCCCCGTCGTTGAGGTCTGAACCCGCAAAGATGCCCTCCCACCTGTAAGCAAAGGTACAGATACATAGGTTAGTGAGTGAGTCATAAGGCATACATACCCTCCCACCTAAAGCAAACCCACAAAGATACCCTCCCACCTAAAGCAAACCCACAAAGATACCCTCCCACCTAAAGCAAACCCACAAAGACACCCTCCCACCTAAAGCAAACCCACAAAGACACCCTCCCACCTAAAGCAAACCCACAAAGATACCCTCCCACATAAAGCAAACCCACAAAGATACCCTCCCACATAAAGCAAACCCACAAAGATACCCTCCCACATAAAGCAAACCCACAAAGATACCCTCCCACATAAAGCAAACCCACAAAGACACCCTCCCACCTGTAAGTATAAGTACAGATACATAATTTAGTGAGTGGGTCATAAGGCATGTATACAACTTGGAGTCACATATAGGAACATTAGAAAATAAGGAAGCTAAATAAACAAACACGTAAAGGAAATATACATATAAGGTGAACATACCAGGTCCTGTCATGTGCTTTAAGGGATGAGAATAAAAGGGGGATATATCAAAAGGAGATGCACACTGTCACCATGAGAGCTTAAGGTAGAATGGAATTTTCGCCTCGTTAAAAAAAAAAAATATAATCATGCATATACTCTGTTAACTCACTCTTCACTAAAATAATATAGACTATAGACCATGGATATACTCTCTGTTGACTCACTTGTTCAGCAGGTTGGAGTGGACGTTGAGCTCGCCATTAAGCAGCTCCAGCTTGATGTAGGTCTCGCCTTGACCCACCGCTAGGATACCACTCGGCAGCGTCGTGCGGAAGCGGAAAGAAAGCTCGTAACCTGCCGGGGAATGGGTCTTGGGGTTAACATTGCTACTTTAATGTCTAGAGATAAGCGTAAGGTGAGAAAAAAAAGTGATATATACGTACAATAAATGGCTGGTGTGACATCATACAGAAAATCATTAGCTTTGTTTGCGAGGGATTATTTCATTTGTTTTCCTGGGTCAGTTTTTTTTCCCTTCACCCTTATGTTGTAAAAAAAAAAAAAAAAAAATATATAAAAAAAACCTTCAAAAATACATGATGGTTTTCTTGATTTCCAACTTCAACGGAAAAAAAAAAAAAAAAAAAAAAAAAAAAAAAAATCACAAACACACATGACATGATGGTTATCTTGATCTCCAAATCCAACATAAAGAAAAAAATACAATGATTTTTTTTTATATAATAATAATAATATGTACGTAATAGTAATAATAAATAAATAATAAATCCTCGGCTGCCTCACCTTCCTGCCGCTCCGATGGGATGATGACGTAGGAGTTACCACTGAGGGACAGAGTGGTGGAGTCCTCGCAGTATTGGCCCGTGAAGCCGTGCGGACAGCGGCACTCAAAGCTGTGGTCCACCTCGTTGAAGAGCAGCGCCTGGCACTCCCCTCCGCTTAAGCACTCCACGTTGCGACACCCGACCAGCTCCACCGAACAGTTCTTTCCGCCGTAGCCTTCGTCGCACACACACTCGTAGTCGGCAATCTGAGGAGGGAGGATATTACGTCACTGTTTGTTTTTGTTGTTATTATGGAATTATGAGAGAGAGAGAGAGAGAGAGAGAGAGAGAGAGAGAGAGAGAGAGAGAGAGAGAGAGAGAGGAGAGAGAGAGAGAGAGAGGAGAGAGAGAGAGAGAGAGAGAGAGAGAGAGAGAGAGAGAGAGAGAGAGAGAGAGAGAGAGAGAGGAGAGAGGAGAGAGAGAGAGAGAGAGGAGAGAGAGAGCGAGCGAGAGCGAGAGCGAGAGAGCGGAGAGCGGAGCGAGAGCGAGAGAGCGAGAGAGCGAGAGCGAGAGCGAGACGAGAGCGAGAGCGAGAGCGAGAGCGAGCAGAGAGCGAGAGCGAGCGAGAGCGAGAGCGAGCGAGAGCGAGAGCGAGCGAGAGCGAGAGCGAGCGAGAGAGAGCGAGAGCGAGAGAGAGCGAGAGAGAGCGAGAGAGAGCGAGAGAGAGAGAGAGAGAGAGAGAGAGAGAGAGAGAGAGAGAGAGAGAGAGAGAGAGAGAGAGAGAGAGAGAGAGAGAGAGAGAGAGAGAGAGAGATAATGTGGTGAATGTCAATCTATATGAAAAACTGATCACTTTCTTAATCAAATAAAAACAAGAATCACAACACAAGAAGTAAAACAGAGAGACATAAATATTAAAAAAAAAGGTCGTCTATTTTCTTAATGAAATACAAACAGGAGAAAATACATAAGAAATAAAATAGAGTAAAGGAGCAAATCAGCAAAGACAAAGTAAAAGTAAAAACATAAGAAATAAAGTACTAGCAATCAAAGACATGAATAAAAGTTTTGCGGACTCACCATGTCTTAAATTTCTATCTATAAATTTACCAGTATCTTAAAGTTCTATCTATAAATTTACTAGTATCTTAAATTTCTATCTATAAATTTACCAGTATCTTAAAGTTCTATCTATAAATTTACTAGTATCTTAAATTTCTATCTATAATTTACCAGTATCTTAAAGTTCTATCTATAAATTTACTAGTATCTTAAATTTCTATCTATAAATTTACTAGTATCTTAAATTTCTATCTATAAATTTACTAGTATCTTAAATTTCTATCTATAAATTTTCCAGTATCTTAAATTTCTATCTATAAATTTACTAGTATCTTAAATTTCTATCTATAAATTTTCCAGTATCTTAAATTTCTATCTATAAATTTACTAGTATCTTAAATTTCTATCTATAAATTTTCCAGTATCTTAAATTTGTATCTATAAATTTACTAGTATCTTAAATTTCTATCTATAAATTTTCCAGTATCTTAAATTTCTATCTATAAATTTACTAGTATCTTAAATTTCTATCTATAAATTTACCAGTATCTTAAATTTTATCTATGAATTCACCAGTATCTTAAATTTCTATCTATAAATTTACCCGTATCTTAAATTTCTATCTATAAATTTACCCGTATCTTAAATTTCTATCTATAAATTTACCAGTATCTTAAATTTCTATCTATAAATTTACCAGTATCTTAAATTTCTATCTATAAATTTACCAGTATCTTAAATTTCTATCTATAAATTTACCAGTATCTTCAATTTCTATCTATAAATTTACCAGTATCTTAAATTTCTATCTATAAATTTACCAGTATCTTAAATTTCTATCTATAAATTTACCAGTATCTTAAATTTCTATCTATAAATTCACCAGTATCTTCAATTTCTATCTATAAATTTACCAGTATCTTAAATTTCTATCTATAAATTTACCAGTATCTTAAATTTCTATCTATAAATTTACCAGTATCTTAAATTTCTATCTATAAATTTACCAGTATCTTAAATTTCTATCTATAAATTTACCAGTATCTTAAATTTCTATCTATAAATTTACCAGTATCTTAAATTTCTATCTATAAATTTACCAGTATCTTAAATTTCTATCTATAAATTTACCAGTATCTTAAATTTACCAGTATCTTAAATTTCTATCTATGAATTCACCAGTATCTTCAATTTCTATCTATAAATTTACCAGTATCTTAAATTTCTATCTATAAATTTACCAGTATCTTAAATTTCTAGCTATAAATTTACCAGTATCTTAAATTTCTATCTATAAATTTACCAGTATCTTCAATTTCTATCTATAAATTGACTAGTATCTTCAATTTCTATCTATAAATTTACCAGTATCTTAAATTTCTATCTATAAATTTACCAGTATCTTAAATTTACCAGTATCTTAAATTTCTATCTATAAATTTACCAGTATCTTCAATTTCTATCTATAAATTTACCAGTATCTTAAATTTCTATCTATAAATTTACCAGTATCTTAAATTTCTATCTATAAATTTACCAGTATCTTAAATTTACCAGTATCTTAAATTTCTATCTATAAATTTACCAGTATCTTAAATTTCTATCTATAAATTTACCAGTATATTAAATTTACCAGTATCTTCAATTTCTATCTATAAATTTAACCGTATCTTAAATTTCTATCTATAAATTTACCAGTATCTTAAATTTCTATCTATGAATTTACCAGTATCTTAAATTTCTATCTATAAATTTACCAGTATCTTAAATTTCTATCTATAAATTTACCAGTATCTTAAATTTCTATCTTTAAATTGACTAGTATCTTAAATTTCTATCTATAAATTTACCAGTATCTTAAATTTCTATCTTTAAATTGACTAGTATCTTAAATTTCTATCTATAAATTTACCAGTATCTTAAATTTACCAGTATCTTAAATTTCTATCTATAAATTTACTAGTATCTTAAATTTACCAGTATCTTAAATTTCTATCTATAAATTTACCAGTATCTTAAATTTCTATCTATAAATTTACCAGTATCTTAAATTCCTATCTATAAATTTACTAGTATCTTAAATTTCTATCTATAAATTTACCAGTATCTTAAATTTCTATCTATAAATTTACTAGTATCTTAAATTTCTATCTATAAATTTACCAGTATCTTAAATTCCTATCTATAAATTTACTAGTATCTTAAATTTCTATCTATAAATTTACCAGTATCTTAAATTCCTATCTATAAATTTACTAGTATCTTAAATTTCTATCTATAAATTTACCAGTATCTTAAATTTCTATCTATAAATTTATCAGTATCTTCAATTTCTATCTATAAATTTACCAGTATCTTAAATTTACCAGTATCTTAAATTTACCGGTATCTTAAATTTACCAGTATCTTAAATTTACCAGTATCTTAAATTTACCAGTATCTTAAATTTACCAGTATCTTAAATTTACCAGTATCTTAAATTTACCAGTATCTTAAATTTCTATCTATAAATTTACCAGTATCTTAAATTTCTATCTATAAATTTACCAGTATCTTAAATTTCTATCTATAAATTTACCAGTATCTTAAATTTCTATCTATAAATTTACCAGTATCTTAAATTTCTATCTATAAATTTACTAGTATCTTAAATTTCTATCTATAAATTTACTAGTATCTTAAATTTCTATCTATAAATTTACCAGTATCTTAAATTCCTATCTATAAATTTACCAGTATCTTAAATTTACCAGTATCTTAAATTTACCAGTATCTTAAATTCCTATCTATAAATTTACCAGTATCTTAAATTTACCAGTATCTTCAATTTCTATCTATAAATTTACCAGTATCTTAAATTTACCAGTATCTTAAATTTACCAGTATCTTAAATTCCTATCTATAAATTTACCAGTATCTTAAATTTACCAGTATCTTCAATTTCTATCTATAAATTTACCAGTATCTTAAATTTCTATCTATAAATTTACCAGTATCTTAAATTTCTATCTACAAATTTACCAGTATCTTAAATTTACCAGTAATATCTTAAATTTCTATCTATAAATTTACCAGTATCTTAAATTTCTATCTATAAATTTACCAGTATCTTAAATTTCTATCTACAAATTTACCAGTATCTTAAATTTACCAGTATCTTAAATTTCTATCTATAAATGTACCAGTATCTTAATGAAATAAAAGCAAGGATCAAAACATAAGAAAAAAAACAGAAAAAAAAAAAGTTAATGTTTTGCAGACTCACCATATCAACGCAGGAGCCCGTGACGCAGGGTTCGAACACCTCGCACTCGTTGATCTCGGCCTCGCAGTTGACGCCCTGGAAACCCGGCCAGCACGCACACACGTACGCGTCGATGCCGTCCACACACTCGCCCTTCTGGCACGGGTCACTCTGGCACTCATCAATGTTGACCTCGCATGTGTCGCCTGTGGAAAAGTGGCAATGTACAGTTTTTTTTTTTTTTCTTTTTTTTTTTTTTCTACGTTGGAGCCTATAGCGCCTGTAGGCTATATTTTTGAAGGGGTGTGAAGGGGATTAGTGCTCTTGTTTATGTGTTTATGGTCCTCTATGTCTTTTTGTTTTGCTTTATCAGTGGTAAGAAATATGTTTGAATATAAGGAAGGAAGGAAGGAAGGAATGGTAAAGAGGGGTGAAGGGGCCTGGTGCTTTTGTTTACGTGGTGTATCAGTGTTAATATTAAGAGGTGTTTGTTTATGTGCTTCATGAGTGTTAATGTTAAGGGGTGTTTGTACATAAAAGTACGTGCATACAGAAAAGTACATAAAAGTACACGTAAAAAAATACACCTAAAAAAGTACATTGAATTATTGGCAACTGGAATGAGCTGGACGTCCTGTAGAACAAAAAATATCTCTGACTTCCAGACTAAATTGGATAAAAGTGGATATAGAAATAGAACAGCACAAGCTTGACGCAAAAAACAGTCTCTCATAATCACCATAGCATATAACGTATCTCCACTATAAACATACAATCCTATCCTCACCAAACAACAATCCTACAGCCAGTGTCCTATCCATAAATCATCCTATCCTATCCTCATCAAACAACAACACAGCCTCCATGATACAGTAGTAGTCATATAAAGTAGGTAAGTAAATAGTTAAAAGTAAGTAATAAAGGAAGTAAAGTCATCATAACAAAGAGTCACCCTCCGCCACTCACCTGTAAAGCCCGGCACACACTCGCACACAAAGCCGCCGGCCTCCTCGTACGTAAAGTTTGAGAAGATGTCAAGCTCGTAGAGAGTGAGGTTGCTGCGCTCCAGACACGTGGCCCCATTGAAGCACGGCGACATGTCACACTCTGGCACGTCCTCCTCACAGTTCTTGCCTGGGGAGGGAGGACAGATGGGTTACGCAGGAAAGGGAGATAGGGAGAGATATATAGAGGGAGGGAGGACAGGAGGGTTACGCAGGGAAGGGAGATAGGGAGAGGTATATAGAGAGGGAGGGAGGACAGGAGGGTTACGCAGGGAAGGGAGATAGGGAGAGATATATAGAGAGGGAGGGAGGACAGATGGGTTACGCAGGGAAGGGAGATAGGGAGAGATATATAGAGAGGAGGGAGGACAGGAGGGTTACGCAGGGAAGGGAGATAGGGAGAGATATATAGAGAGGGAGGGAGGACAGGAGGGTTACGCAGGGAAGGGAGATAGGGAGAGATATATAGAGGGAGGGAGGACAGATGGGTTACACAGGGAAGGGAGATAGGGAGAGATATATAGAGAGGGAGGGAGGACAGATGGGTTACACAGGGAAGGGAGATAGGGAGAGATATATAGAGAGGGAGGGAGGACAGGAGGGTTACGCAGGGAAGGGAGATAGGGAGAGGTATAAGAGAGGGAGGGAGGACAGGAGGGTTACGCAGGAAAGGAGATAGGGAGAGATATATAGAGAGGGAGGGAGGACAGGAGGGTTACGCAGGAAAGGGAGATAGGGAGAGATATATAGAGAGGGAGGGAGGACAGGAGGGTTACGCAGGGAAGGAGATAGGGAGAGATATATAGAGAGGGAGGGAGGACAGGAGGGTTACGCAGGGAAGGGAGATAGGGAGAATATATAGAGAGGGAGGGAGGACAGGAGGGTTACGCAGGAAAGGGAGATAGGGAGAGATATATAGAGAGGGAGGGAGGACAGGAGGGTTACGCAGGGAAGGGAGATAGGGAGAGATATATAGAGAGGGAGGGAGGACAGGAGGGTTACGCAGGGAAGGGAGATAGGGAGAGATATATAGAGAGGGAGGGAGGACAGGAGGGTTACGCAGGGAAGGGAGATAGGGAGAGATATATAGAGAGGGAGGGAGGACAGGAGGGTTACGCAGGAAAGACGTGAAATAATAAAAGGGATCTGGAAAGGTATATGTTGGTTCCTCATTTATCTATAAGACTGAAGGT
The DNA here is from genome assembly GCA_016584305.1 of Chionoecetes opilio. Taxonomy (NCBI): domain Eukaryota; kingdom Metazoa; phylum Arthropoda; class Malacostraca; order Decapoda; family Majidae; genus Chionoecetes; species Chionoecetes opilio. Next base: position 149,916 of record JACEEZ010023435.1, on the reverse strand, counting down.
AAGATAGAGGCTAGAAATAATGGTAAACGATGTGTAAAATATTGAGCAGTTCCACAAAGGTTACATTCTCCAAACTTAAGGAGTAAACACAATTTTATCCAAGTAAGAAAACTGACAAATTTCTAAAAAGTTAGAAATTCTACAAAAAATCTATATTGTACAAATAAATTCAAGATTTCACCATCTTTCAAAATCCCTGGTATATTTATGATTTCATTATCTATCTTTCCGGAAAACATTGCTTAAAAATTCATCTTTTTGTCTCATGCTTCCGCTAAATCAATCAAAACAATCTAATCTATGCCAGAAATCATCATAAAACAACTCACACAGTCATAAATACTATCTTATGACATGTAGTAGAGGTGACTAACTAACATCTAAGACACAATCACATCCCTATAAATCCTAAAAACATATCCCCACCCTAGATAAACACCAATAACCAGTAAAGTACCAGAGTAAGGGAGGCTCTATACTTACGAGGGACCCCAGTACAAGACCCGACACCCTAACAACAAACCTTCATATCCCGGGTGACACAGACACTCATAGTCCTTGATGAGGTCCGAGCAGGTGGATCCGTGCTGGCAGGGCGACGACTCACAGTCATCAATGTTTACCTCACACTGCGGCCCCTTGAAGCCCGTGGCCGTACAGTTACACGTGAACTTGTTGATGGCATCCGTGCACACTCCCTCATTCATGCAAGGGTCCGACTAGAATGTGAGGGTGAGCATACACGGTGTTACTAGGGTGGCCGGGGGTGAGTGGCTGGACGTGCATAGGGGGTGACACAGGGGGAGGACACAGGGGGACAACATGGAGGGGCAGCACAAGGGGACACAGGGGGTAACACAGGGGGATGACATAGGGGATAACACAGGGGGGCAACACAGGAGGGGTAACACAGGGGAAGGTGGTGAGGGATGTGAGAATGGAAAACAGTGGAATTGTGAGAGAGAGAGAGAGAAGAGAGAGAGAGAAGAGAGAGAGAGAGAGAGAGAGAGAGAGAGAGAGAGAGGAGAGAGAGAGAGAGAGAGAGAGAGAGAGAGAAGAGAGAGAGAGAGAGAGAGAGAGAGAGAAGCATGTGAGAATGGAAAACTGGGATAATGAGAGAGAGAAATGAGGAGAGAGAATGTTGTGGAAGGTAAAATTGAGTGAAACTAGAGAAAATGCAGAAGAAAATGAATGAAACTGTAAACTTGACGGAGAAGAAAATGAATGAAACTGTAAACTTGACGGAGAAGAAAATGAATGAAACTGTAAACTTGACGGAGAAGAAAATTAATGAAACTGTAAACTTGACGGAGAAGAAAATGAATGAAACTGTAAACTTGACGGAGAAGAAAATGAATGAAACTGTAAACTTGACGGAGAAGAAAATGAATGAAACTGTAAACTTGACGGAGAAGAAAATGAATGAAACTGTAAACTTGACGGAGAAGAAAATTAATGAAACTGTAAACTTGACGGAGAAGAAAATTAATGAAACTGTAAACTTGACGGAGAAGAAAATGAATGAAACTGTAAACTTGACGGAGAAGAAAATTAATGAAACTGTAAACTTGACGGAGAAATGGAGAAAAATATCAAGTGAAATGACGAAATATAAGACAAAATGAAGGAAAATAATTAAAATCATTAGAGTAAAAAAGAAAACAGAATAAGATGAAAATAAAACCTACATTATTCAGACATTAACTCAACTGACTAGACATTTATGGAAAAGTTAATGAAAAAAACAAAGGTATGACAACACGTTAACAAACACACAAAACTAAACATACAAATAATCTTGACGAGTAATTAAAGGACATGAAACTAGTGGCAGTATTTGATCATTCCTCATGCCTGTCAGGAAGCTGTTTAAAGACACATATAAACAAAGACACTTGAGACGCTAACATGACAACAATAAACAAACTAAATGTGATTATTTTGATGTATGTAAATAAACATGAATGTCTCTCAAGTGGAGTGTTCTTCCAACATTAATTGCACAGATAAATAAATATATAATCTATTATAATTTTGTCTCAACTGGAGTGAATTCTTTTTAATCATAAGTTGAATTACTCTAAATCTTTTCTCATATACAAGTAGCCATTTTCTGGGCATGTAGGAAGGCTTATGGGAAAAAACATTACGTAAAAATTCAGTTTGATGCAAAAGGAATCAGATTTGAAATGCCAGAGAAAATAGCAAACAGCTCATTAATAGGACACTTCATTTTTTACTGAGCCATAAGACGAGCCAATAAAAGTAATGTCAGACACTTTTACTAACTCTACGTTACTGACATATTTTACTGATTTTACTGAGCTATAAGAAAAGACAATAAAGTGATGTCTGACACTTTTACTAACTTTACTTTACTGACATATTTTACTGATTTTACTGAGCTATAAGACGATACAATAAAAGTGATGTCTTGTGCGTCATGACAACTCCACTTGAGAGACAAAAACAACAACAACAACAAACCAAGCCAAGGAGAAGGGCAGCATACCTCACACTCGTCAATATTGGTGGAGCAAAGGAGGTCAGTGAACCCAGGCAGACACTCACAGGTGAAGGCGGCAACATGGTCGTGACAGGTGGCATTATTCTGACACGGACCGCTGGCACACTCGTCAATGTCAACGTCGCAGTCAGTCCCAGTAAAGCCGGGCTGACAGAGGCACTCGTAGCCGTTGATGCGGTTGATGCAAGTACCGTTGTTGCGGCAAGGGTGGGAGAGGCACTCGTCGAATTCCAGGTTGCAGTGGTCGCCGGAGAAGCCCGGACGACAGTAGCACTGGTAGGAGCCGTTGGTGTTCTCGCATATGCCGTTGATGCAAGGGCGGTCCAGCGTGCACTCGTCCACGTCCTCCTCACAGTTGTGCCCTGAGGAGTCAATGACATGTTCAGGTGGGGTGTTATTTTTATTTTTATTTTTTCTATGGTGAGACAATGCCTTTTTTGTGGAAATTACCAACACAGAGATAGAGTACAGATGTAGAGATGTCATAATAAAACAATGTCTTTTTTTGTAGCGCTTCAAAGTGAATAGCCAATGACCAGTTCAGATATGATGTCATGATGAAATAATGTCTTTTTTTGTAGTATTTCCTAGTGAATAGTCAGTGACCAGTTCAGATATGATGTCATAATTAAAAAACAATGTCTTTTTTTGTAGCGCTTCCAAGCCAGTGACCAGTTCAGATATGACATCATGATGAAATAATGTCTTTTTTTTGTAGCGTTTCCAAGTGAATTGCCAATGCCCAGGTCAGGTGAGATGTTATTTCTATTTTTATTCATAGTTAACCATATTATTAGATAAAAATAGGCACATTTTTTAGCATGAGACCTTAAGATAGAATGGAATTTTTGCCTCGTTAAAAAAAATAGACTATAGCTATATGATTGTGAAAAATATATCAGTAACAGAAAGGGTTATGAAATTTAAGAATGAAAGAGAACAAGAGATAAGTATAGGCAGTCTTAAGGAGAATATTTACCACAAATGAGGACAAATTATGTTGATACTATATAAGAAGAAAAAAATATATTAATGAATCAGAAACTAATGTATGAGAAAAAATCCATATATATAAAGTTTTTCCTCTCACCCGTGTAGCTAGAAGGACAGACGCAGGTATAATCGCCCTTAATTAAATACATGAGTGTTTTCCCCTCATGTAGTTAGCCCTTAATTAAATACATGAGTGTTTCCCCTCGTGTAGTTAGCCCTTAATTAAATACATGAGTGTTTCCCCCTCATGTAGTTAGCCCTTAATTAAATACATGAGTGTTTTCCCCTCGTGTAGTTACCCTTAATTAAATACATGAGTGTTTTCCCCTCATGTAGTTAGCCCTTAATTAAATACATGAGTGTTTTCCCCTCGTGTAGTTAGCCCTTAATTAAATACATGAGTGTTTCCCCTCGTGTAGTTAGCCCTTAATTAAATACATGAGTGTTTCCCCCTCGTGTAGTTAGCCCTTAATTAAATACATGAGTGTTTTCCCCTCGTGTAGTTACCCTTAATTAAATACATGAGTGTTTTCCCCTCGTGTAGTTAGCCCTTAATTAAATACATGAGTGTTTTCCCCTCATGTAGTTAGCCCTTAATTAAATACAAGTGTTTTCCCCTCGTGTAGTTAGCCCTTAATTAAATACAAGTGTTTTCCCCTCGTATAGTTAGCCCTTAATTAAATACAAGTGTTTTCCCCTCGTGTAGTTAGCCCTTAATTAAATACATGAGTGTTTTCCCCTCATATAGTTAGCCCTTAATTAAATACATGAGTGTTTTCCCCTCATGTAGTTAGCCCTTAATTAAATACATGAGTGTTTTCCCCTCATGTAGTTAGCCCTTAATTAAATACATGAGTGTTTTCCCCTCATGTAGTTAGCCCTTAATTAAATACATGAGTGTTTTCCCCTCATGTAGTTAGCCCTTGATTAAATACATGAGTGTTTTCCCCTCATGTAGTTAGCCCTTAATTAAATACATGAGTGTTTTCCCCTCATATAGTTAGCCCTTAATTAAATACATGAGTGTTTTCCCCTCATATAGTTAGCCCTTAATTAAATACATGAGTGTTTTCCCCTCATGTAGTTAGCCCTTAATTAAATACATGAGTGTTTTCCCCTCATGTAGTTAGCCCTTAATTAAATACATGAGTGTTTTCCCCTCATGTAGTTAGCCCTTAATTAAATACATGAGTGTTTTCCCCTCATGTAGTTAGCCCTTAATTAAATACATGAGTGTTTTCCCCTCATATAGTTAGCCCTTAATTAAATACATGAGTGTTTTCCCCTCATATAGTTAGCCCTTAATTAAATACAAGTGTTTTCCCCTCGTGTAGTTAGCCCTTAATTAAATACATGAGTGTTTTCCCCTCATATAGTTAGCCCTTAATTAAATACATGAGTGTTTTCCCCTCATGTAGTTAGCCCTTAATTAAATACATGAGTGTTTTCCCCTCATGTAGTTAGCCCTTAATTAAATACATGAGTGTTTTCCCCTCATATAGTTAGCCCTTAATTAAATACATGAGTGTTTTCCCCTCATGTAGTTAGCCCTTAATTAAATACATGAGTGTTTTCCCCTCATGTAGTTAGCCCTTAATTAAATACATGAGTGTTTTCCCCTCATATAGTTAGCCCTTAATTAAATACATGAGTGTTTTCCCCTCATGTAGTTAGCCCTTAATTAAATACATGAGTGTTTTCCCCTCATATAGTTAGCCCTTAATTAAATACAGGAGTGTTTTCCCCTCATGTAGTTAGCCCTTAATTAAATACATGAGTGTTTTCCCCTCGTGTAGTTAGCCCTTAATTAAATACATGAGTGTTTTCCCCTCACCCGTGTAGCCGGGAGGACAGACGCAGGTGTAGTTAGCCCTGCCGTCGTAGCACTCTCCGCCATTGAGGCACGGGCTGCTCTCGCACTCATCAATGTTGACGGAGCAGTTGTCGCCGGTGAAGCCCTCGGGACAGCGGCACTCGTAGCTGTTGACCAGGTCGTAACACACCTTGCCGTCCGAACAGGTGATGTCGAAACAGTCGTTGATGTTGTTGCTGCAGTACAGACCCTCAAAGCCTGCCGAGATGTAAACAACGGGATTGAAACTGACGAACATAAAATAAAAACCAGAATGAAACTGACGAACGTAAAGTAAGTTTGATTGTGTTGCTGCATGAATCTCTCTCTCTCTCTCTCTCTCTCTCTCTCTCTCTCTCTCTCTCTCTACTTTATTTTCAAGGCAAATACTTGGATTTCTCAGGTTAAATTTAATATTTACTTCTTCTTTTTCTTTTTTTTGTATTCAAACAGCTATTAAGCATATAAATGGGTTGCAAAGTAGCTAAATAAGAAAGGCAGAAGTAGTGAGGAGTAGTAGTACAAGTAGTAAGGCAATAAAGGTTCATGTTCTTTCTCTGTTATTCACTTTCACAATAACTCTGATCATTAGGGAGAAATAAACTCTTCAGAAAAACCCTCGCTAAGCCTCACCTGGAACACTCACAGTAGAAGTTCCTGTCGCTATTACAGTAAAACCTCTCATATTCGGACTAATTGGGCCAAGGAGTGGTCCGAGTAATGCAAGGATCCCAATAATGGGGGGATATGTGAAAAAAAAAAAAAAATAATAAAAAAAAAAAAAAAAAAAAAAATCTAGGTTTATAATATAGCTAGGAGTTTTCGACCCTAAAAAAATTAAAAAAAGGAGGAGGTCCGAATAATGAGGGTCCGAATATGAGAGGTTTTACTGTATATAATTAATAACTTTATATAATCTATGTTTTATAGAAGAATTGCCACATAATAACTCTGTTCATTAGTGAGAGAAAAAATCTTCAGAAAAAAGTCTCCTGATGCTTTCCTCGCTGAGCCTTATTTTCATATTTATTTATTTATCTTTATTTTTTGTTATATGTAAAGTTATTAAACATACAAATGAGTTAAGAGTAATGCAAATGAGTAAGGCAGTAGATGTGCATGTTCTCTCTCTGGTGCTCACTTTCACATTAACTCTGATCATTAGTGAGAAAAAAACTCTTTAGAAAACCCCTCTTAGAGTCTCACCTGGAATACACTCGCAGTAGAAGTTCCTGTCGCCCCGCGTGGTGATGCAGGAGCCGGAGTTGTGGCACGGCGCGGAGGCACACGCGTCGTACTGCTCCTCACAGTTGCCGCCCATGAACGCCTCGCCACATTCGCACGCGTACTCGTTCACGCCGTCGCGGCACTCGCCTCCGTTCAGGCAGGGCGACGAGGCACACTCGTCAATGTTCGTCTCGCACGTCTCCCCTGAACGGCACAGATAATACATGAGGTTATTAATGCTCAATGTTTCTTTCTTTTTTAATACAAGGACTCTGCATACTTATTCATATGATATAAAGGCAAGTAGAGTCTTTTGAGTAATACATGAGGTTATTAATGTTCAATGTCCCTTTTTTTTTACCAGGAATTCCGGGCATCACTATTTATTATTTATTAACACTATTATGACTAACACTTTATTATTATTAACACTTTATTATCATTATTGAGGTATTACTATATATTATTGAGGTAATTAATCATTGCCCAGACAATACATAAGGTTAGGTTAGGTTATCGCCCAGACAATACATGAGGTTAGGTTAGGTTATCGCCCAGACAATACATGAGGTTAGGTTAGGTTATCGCCCAGACAATACATGAGGTTAGGTTAGGTTATCGCCCAGACAATACATGAGGTTAGGTTAGGTTAGGTTAGGTTAGGTTAGGTTATCGCCCAGACAATACATGAGGTTAGGTTAGGTTAGGTTAGGTTAGGTTATCGCCCAGACAATACATGAGGTTAGGTTAGGTTAGGTTATCGCCCAGACAATACATGAGGTTAGGTTAGGTTAGGTTAGGTTAGGTTATCGCCCAGACAATACATGAGGTTAGGTTAGGTTAGGTTATCGCCCAGACAATACATGAGGTTAGGTTAGGTTAGGTTAGGTTAGGTTATCGCCCAGACAATACATGAGGTTAGGTTAGGTTAGGTTAGGTTAGGTTATCGCCCAGACAATACATGAGGTTAGGTTAGGTTAGGTTAGGTTAGGTTATCGCCCAGACAATACATGAGGTAATCCATACTCCCTTTTTTTTAATACAAGGCCTCTGCATACTTATTCCTATGATATAAAGGCAAGTAGGGTCTTCAGAGTAATGCATGAGGTTATCAATGCTCCATGCTCCCTTTCTATTAACCAGGAGAACTCTGCATCATTATTTATAAGACATATATAAAGGTAAGTAGGGTCTCCAGATCTAATGGTACCCTTGAGAAAGACTTGAGGAGTAAGAAGTTGGCCCACAAAGCTGCTAACCTCATGAAAGAAGGAAATAAGGAATGCAGACTTTTCAATACAACACATGCTCGTATTCGTAGTCACATACCATGATTGCTCGTGGTAATTGCTATGATTTTGTTCCATTTCTACTCAGTCAAAATTATTCACTTGATCTTGTAGCTGCCATGGAAAGTACTAGAGCAATCCTACAGTACTCCTATTGCAATCACAACAGAGATCTTGTAGCTGCCATGGAAAGTACTAGAGCAATCCTACAGTACTCCTATTGCAATCACAACAGAGATCTTGTAGCTGCCATGGAAAGTACTAGAGCAATCCTACAGTACTCCTATTGCAATCACAACAGAGCTGGCATGACATATTGATTTAATTAAGACAAGACAAGAAGTGAACAATGACCACGTGCAATGATGGTATGTGACTACGAATACGGGCATAAGGCACTTCCCAAATATGTGAAGTGGCACTAAAAAAAAATGCTAATAATGTAGAAAATAAATAAATAAATAAATAAATGTATAAAGTAAAGCAGGATTATAATTTACTGCAAGAGGAATGAGTCACACTATAGGAACACAAGAAAATAAGGAAGCTACAAGAGGCCCTACCCTTAACCCCTTCACGCCCAGATCTTTCCTTTGCTATATAAAATCGTCTGTTGTTAGCCATAAAATTAAGAAAAGTGACTGAATATACCAAATTAGTTAGTGGACAAGGATACTAAACAAGTCATGTCTATAAAACATTGCTTATATTCACTAAAAATTGTCTAATGGTACCCAAATTACAATGGAAATTACGTTCTGGGCCTCAAGGGGTTAAATACAGATATGTGTACGTACCAGTGAATCCCGGGAGGCAGGTGCAGTCGAAGCCGTTGACGCGGTCCTTGCACGAGGCTCCGTTGAGGCAAGGCGAGGAGTCACACTCGTCAACCTCCAACTCACAGTTCTTGCCCGCCCAGCCGTCCTCACAATGGCAGGTGTAGTCCCCAACCTGCAGGGCCCACAGGAGGTCAGGTCAGGTCAGGTCACACACACACACACACACACACAGAGAAAGGGGAGATTTTATAGCAGTGTATAGAGCATCAATGGGTCTGGAAAAAATTGATAGAGAAGATCTGTTTGTGTGGGACGATAGATGTACAAGAGGTCATGAGAAGAAATTGAAAAGGACAACATGCAAGAGGGACATAAAAAAATACAGCTTCCCGTATAGAAGCATAGAAGCCTGGAATAACCTTGATGCAAAAGTGATTAATGCAAGAAGTATTCAGGACTTCAAAGGCAAGCTGGATAATAGTAGATTTGGAGACGGGACAGTACGACCATAGCTCTTTTCCTGTATGTTACAACTAGGTGAATACACACCCACCCACACACACACACACTTAGGATAGTGAAATTATAGATGGCAGAAGTATTCATGTTTTTAAAGCTAAGATTGACCAAATAAGACAAGGAGACGGGACCTCGCCAGTATAAGTAATTTCCCGTATATCACAACTAGGTAAATAAATAAAACTTCTCTTTGCGTACATGTCTCAGGAAGTCGAGTTTCTTTCATTTGTTTCCGGCATCTCTCTTGTAACACTCATTCTTTCTCTCTCATTTGTGCTTCTGTACAACCACAACACACACTCACAACGCACCACAAAGAGCACCACAACTCTCTTGTAACACTCATTCTATCTGCTACTCTCTCATTTGTGCTTCTCTACAACTACAACATACACTAACAACACAAACTCACATCACACACTCACAACACACACTCACAACACAATACACACACTCACACCACAACACAACTCACATCACACACCCATCACAAACCACCACACTCACAAACCACACACACACATCACAACACACACATACACAATCACAACCACACTCACACACACACACCTCACAACACACCACACACACACCACAACACTCACCACACACAACACACACATCAACACATCACACACACAACACAACACACTCACCAACACCACAACACATCACACACTCACCACACACCACACACAACCAAACACACTCACAACACAAACTCACAACACACACCACAACACAACTCACACACACATCACACACACACTCACAACAAACTCACACACACACATCACACCACCACACACACACTCACAACACACATCACAACACAACTCACCACACATACACACACATCACAACACACACTCACAACACACACCACAACACAACTCACAACTCACTCACACACAACTCACACACATCACACACACTCACACACAACTCACACACACACTCACAACACAAACTCACATCACACACTCACAACACACTCACATCACACACTCACAACACAAACTCACAACACACTCACATCACACACTCACATCACAAACTCACAACACAAACTCACATCACACACTCACAAACACACTCACAACACACTCACATCACACACTCACAACACAAACTCACATCACACACTCACAACACACTCACATCACACACTCACATCACAAACTCACCAACAACACAAACTCACATCACACACTCACAACACACTCACATCACACAACCTCACATCACACAACTCACAACACAAACTCACATCACACACTCACAACACACTCACATCACACACTCACATCACAAACTCACAACACAAACTCACATCACACACTCACAACACACTCACATCACACACTCACATCACACACTCACAACACAAACTCACATCACACACTCACAACACAAACTCACAACACACACCACACATCACACACTCACAACACACACTCACAACACACCACACAACAAGGTAAGCACAAGGAGCGCCACAAAGCCCAAAGCGCCACTCACCGTGTAGTGATGCTGAACGCCACATCAAAAGCAGCAATGTAACAAAAAATATATGCTTCAATAATAATAAAAATAATAATGATAATAATAATATCTGAAAGGCCTCAATTTCTCATCATTATTACTGTCTTAATTAATGCTATTCACAGCATTCCTGATTCCAGTTTTCTTTCATGCAAATTATGTTTAATGTTAATGTGAAAGGGAATATAAGATTTTAGTTACCTCTCTATGTACTTAGGCCATAAATATTAGTAACATGAGAAGAAGATGCTTTATATGAGTAAGGAAATAGGTGTATAAGGAGCATGAGTGAGTGATGAAACATAGCTCCTATATCAAACCAAAGCTAATATATTCTGGTCTTTAAAAGGGTCCATGTAGGTTGTGGGTGTTAACATGCCAGGTAAAGAAACAGGCATAGAAACCACTAAATAGCTGTTAGGGTGCCAATGCTAAACCACTAAACCACTAAAAACCACATAAACCACACAAAATCAACATAAACATAAACCACATAAACCACTACAGACAGAAGTGATGAGTAAAAAAAAAAAAAATCACATCTTTCACTCAATTAAGCATTATAGGCTCAAAAACAACAAAAAAAACAACAACCATCAGTCACTCAGGTCACCACGAGGTCAGGTCACTCACCAGGTCTTCACAGGAGATGGCATGCACACACACGTTGAGGGCGCACTCATCCCTGTTGACCTCACAGTGGACGCCCTCAAACCCTGCGGGACACTCGCAGGTGAAGGCCTGAACCTCGTCCCGGCAGGTGCCCCCGTGCTGGCAGGGGTCACCCACACAGTCGTCAATGTTCACCTCACAGTTCCTCCCTGGAATAACAACATGTGTACATCTGTCAGGTTAAGGATACACTTTTTATACAAACTTTAAAAAAAATCTTAATGATGACATTTTTTACCAATATAAACTTTTTAAATTTCTTATTACATTTATTTTATGCAACACCAGAATGAGGCTGATGGGTGAGGGACTGATGGGTGAGGGACTGATGGGTGAGGGACTGATGGGTTAGGGACTGATGGGTGAGGGACTGATGGGTGAGGGACTGAAGGGTGAGGGACTGATGGGTGAGGGACTGAAGGGTGAGGGACTGATGGGTGAGGGACTGATGGGTGAGGGACTGAAGGGTTAGGGACTGATGGGTGAGGGACGTACCTGAGAATCCGGCGCCGCAGATACAGGTGTAGGCGTTGCTGTCGTCGTAGCAGGTCGCCCCGTTGAGGCAGGGCGACGAGGCACACTCATCGATCTGCACGCAGTTAGGGGCCGAACCTGTAATGGCGAGGTGGTTGTTATTAGCAGTCTTAAAACCATAGTAGAACCAGAACCTGTAATGGCGAAGTGGTTGTTATTATTTATCTCAGAACTACACTAAGCAGGATGAGAGACAGGCAGCTAACTAGACACATTCTTCTTCTTCTTCTTCTTTCTGTTTAACGTCAATTTTTCCCAGAATTGTTATGAGGTTAGACGGCCGATGACATGCTTCCAATTATCTCTATCCGTAGCATCAACACATAACTATTGTAACCATAACTCACACATAAACCATGAAACCTCCTGAAATGAAACCTAACGACCACTCAAGCCCTGATACATCATTGATAATTATCCGTACAATCCCTAACAATAATAATGAATGGCTGAAATTAACGTCACATCAACACTAGAAACATCAACTCACCCGAGAACCCTGGGCTGCAGCGACACACATATTCGTTGACGCCATCCTCGCAGTACGAATTCTCCGGACAGGTCACGTTGTAGCAGTCGTTGATGTTGCGTTCGCAGTTGTCTCCCTCAAAGCCGAGGAAACAGGCACAGTGGTAGGCGTTCTTGAGGTCTGAGCAGGTCCCCCCATTCTGGCAGGGGTCTGAGGAACACTCCAGCACCTCCTGGGAAATAAGAACATAAGAACATAAGAAAATAAGGAAGCTACAAGAGGCCGCGAGACCTACACGCGGTAGTTCCTTTTACTTAACCCCTTCACGCCCAGATCTTTCCTTTGCTACATAAAATTGTCTGTTGTTAGCCATAAAACTACGAAAAGTAACTGAATATACCCAATTATTTAGTCGACAAGGATACTAAACAGGTCAAATCTATAAAACATTGCTTATATTCACTAAAAATCATCAAATGGTACCCAAATTACAAAGGAAATTACGTTCTGGGTCTCAAGGGGTTAACACTACCTACATCTACCTTTCATCCCCATCCATGAAATGATCTAGCCTCCTTTTAAAGCTCCCTAATGACTCTGCACTAACTACCCGTCTACTGAGTCCATTCAATGTGAGAGGGAGGCTTCCTTTAGTGTGGGGAAGAGGAAACACCTTGCTAAAGAGAGAATAAGGGACGTGTGATGAATAAGTTATGCATGGACACTTCCGTCAAAACACTATAGTCGCCACTGCACTAATGTCACCAGGCGCCATATATTACAAATTTTAGCATCACTACAGACTTATATGTGCCACTCAAGAGGCATGCACAGTAGTTTATATCATGTACCTGTCTTCAGTGACACATACAAGCCTGTAGTGATGCTAAAATTTGTAATATTCGCCTGACGACATTAGTGCCATGGCGTCTAAAGTGTTATTGACGGTAGAAACACAGTACCTCCCTACCAATGGCATGTTCCAGTGAGATCAAAACACTGACCTAACACTCCTACACACACATACAAACTTAGAAACTTAGGAAACAAAAAACTTAGTGACAAATAATGATCCAGAAGACCATTTAGCACAGGTTCCCAAAGGCTGCGCGTCACTCACCACCTCGCAGTGCTTCCCTCCGTAGCCCGGCAGACAGGCACACTCGTAGCTGCCGTACAGGTCGTAGCAGGTCGCCCCGTTCAGGCACGGAGACAAGGGCAAACACTCGTCTACGTTCTCCTGACACACATCCCCAATGTACCTGCAGGAGTATCACCACAATGTTAGGTACTATAATATACTCTGGGTTTTTTACGAGGTGAAAAATCCTGACCCCTTGCTGCTTACTGACTGATATTTGATGCCAGGAGAAGGGAATACTATGCTTCTTCTAATTTCAGTTGTATTTTATCATAGTTAACCCTATTATCAGGTAAACAGAGGCATCATTTTAAGCATGAGAATAAGGTTCTAATGGTTCATGAATGGATTTTTTGCCTCGTAAAAAAAATAGACAATAATGGTTCATGTGGTATTATGGTTCAAGGAATATTACCCTAATGTCAGGTAATAAACTAATGGTTCATGTATTCAGATCAGAGTCCTCTAGGAAAGTAAATAAGTTCTCATAGCTTGCATATCGAGTATTTACTTATGTATGACAAGGAAATGTATGGTTTATGTATAACTTTGTTTACAATGTTATGTATGACAAGGTTATGTATGACTTTGTTTACAAGGAAAACAATGGAGGTGCAATGGAAAAACATGGAAAACAATGGAAAACCTCAGACTAGAGGCGTTTTCTGTGGGGGATTTTTGGCTGCAGTCAGAAAATTTTCGGCTGCAAACGGTCACAACAACAACAACAAATGTTTGGGGTGGCCAAATATCTTCCCTGAGGTGAAAGGATGAATTGGCAACCAAAATTTTTCGGTTCTAATTTCTATCCGTTCAACCACCAGGAAGAGATTGGCCGACCGCAACATTGTGTTGTGTACCGTTTGCACCGAAAATTTTCCGATTGCAACCAAAAATCCCCTGCAGAAAACTTATTCAGATACAAAGGTTGTGAGGATGTATTTCATGCAAGTACTTAGAATATGTGTATGTATGTATGTATGTAGATAGTATGTAGTATGTAGATATTGATAGGATACCGTAGAGTAAGTATCAAATGAATAAGTAGAGTGCAGGAAGATAGTCCCTGAAATAGGCTACTTAATCCACCCTAACAAGGCCGAGAGCTCCGAGGACTCACCCCGTGCCCGTACAGTCGCAGGAGAAGTCGTTGGTTCCGTCGAGACACAGGCCATTGTTGCGGCACGGCTCGGCGGCACAGTCGTCGTTGTTTACCTCGCAGTGCTCGCCGCTGAACCCCGGGCGGCACAGGCACTCGTAGGTGTCGGAGAAGGCCGTGATGGTGCAGGTGGCGTTGTTCTGCGGCGGGGAGAAAGAGATGTCTGTTATGCTGGTGGATACATCATTTTTATATATTTTTGCCTCATTTGTTTGCCTTTTTATATGATGTGGTATGATAGATTTGTGGTCTATATACTCATACATACACATACATAGGGAGACCCATACATACATACTCATACATACACACACATAGGGGATCACTTGGGGAGAAAGGAAACTGTGATGCTGGGTAATATCTTTTTTTAATCTTTTTGCTTCTGTTTATCTTCTTATATGATGAGGTGTGATAGATTTGTGGTCTATAAACTCATACATACACACATACACACACAAAGTAGCAAATAGTGCACATAAATTTAAAGAAAAGCTGGACAAATGTACTGTAAATATGAAGACAGGACTACATCTATATAGGTATATTTATGAACATTCAAAGTTACGCAAAGCAAAATTTGTACCAAAATTCGTTTGACATACTGAAAAATTTGAAATTACCCACAAAATTGTTCTACATTTTTTTGAAATCAATGGGAAAATAGGATTCATTTATCGCATTATTCGCTTAATTAACGCACGCTTTCCCAGGAACGTACCCCGTGCTACAAACGAGGTGTAGATATACAGTAAAACCTCTCGTATTCGGACCCTCTTTATTCGGACTTTGACATTATTCGGACCCCCTCCTTTTTTTTTTCTTTTTTTTTCTTATAGGGGTCGAAATTTCCTAGCTATATATTATTTATATACACCTAGATTTTTTTTTTTTTTTTTTTTTTTTTTTTTAGGGTTCGAAATTTCCTAGCTATATATATATACACCTAGAATTTTTTTTTTTTTTTTTTTTTTTTTTTTTTTTTAGGGGTCAAAATTTCCTAGCATATAGCAAAATATTTCTAGCAATATATCTAGCAAAATTTCCTTCCATATACACCTAATTTTTTTTTTTTTTTTTTTTTTTACATATCCCCCCATTATTCGGATCCTTGCATTACTCGGACCACATCCTTGGCCCAATTAGTCCGATATGAAAGGCTTTACTGTACATACAAATTTCATCTCTCAAACTCTGGTCACCCACCTGGCAGGGGTTGCTGGCCGCCTCACAGAAGTTGTCGTTGATGGGAGTCTGGCAGGTGGCGCCGAGGTAGCCGGGGGGACAGGCACAGGTGGTGGTGTTGCCCTGACGGTCCTCCTGACACAGACCTCCGTTGTCGCACTGGTACTCTGGGCCGGAGACACAGCGGCCCTGCGGAGACAATGAGGCAAGGTAATGAAGGTGCATCTTTAACCCCTTCACGCCCAGATCTTTCCTTTACTATAAAAAATTGTATGTTGTCGAGCCATAAAATAACAAAAAGTAACTAAATATACCAAATTAGGTAGTGGACAAGGATACTAAACAGGTCATAGCTATAAAATGTTGCTTATATTCACTAAAAATCGTCTAATTGGTAGCCAAATTACAACGAAAATTACGTTCTGGGTCTCAAGGGGTTAGGTGAATCAATTATATCTGAAGAAAATTTAGAAAAAGGTATTATTTATCGTATCGTTAATTTTTTATTTTTTATTTTATTATAGTGTCATTTTTATTGTACTATCAAAGCACTTATAGTTCCTACTGCTTTGTATATCTAAAAACTTATATATACTGAATCTGTATCTTTACATCTGTCTAATCACACTAATCACATAATTTAAATCGCAATGTAATACGGCACAAGGCAACAAGCGGTGGAAGAGCGGGCTTTTCGTTACTTCTTTTTTTTTTCCATTGGCCAGTCCTTTGTGATGTACAGAAAAATAGAAAAATAAAATTAATAAAAAAAAGGAAATAAATAGGCGTCGTCACCTGTGTCGTTCTGGCAGTGAGTTCCATTGTAGCGAGTGTAGCATCGGCAGACGTAATCCTCGAGGGCCGCCACACACTCCCCGCGCTGACCACATGGCTGGGCGAAGCAAGGGTCCTCCTCATAGCCACCTGCGACACACAACACTGCATCACACACCGCCACACGCCACACACACGCTTGGGGGGCATCCGGGAGACTACAGGAGAGGCTAACACTACCCACAGGTTTTCATACAAGGAACGCGTAGAAAAGAGAAGAGAATAGTAAGAAGAGTAGAGTAAGAACATAGAACAGATAACAGTAAGAAGAGTAGAGTAAGAGCAGAGAACAGTAGTAGTAGAGAACAGTAAGAAGAGTAGAGTAAGAACAGAGAACAGTAGTAGTAGAGAATAGTAAGAAGAGTAGAGTAAGAACAGAGAACAGATAACAGTAGGAAGAGTAGAGTAAGAACAGAGAACAGTAGTAGTAGAAAACAGTAAGAAGAGTAGAGTAAGAACATAGAACAGTAGTAGTAGAAAACAGTAAGAAGAGTAGAGTAAGAACAGAGAACAGATAACAGTAGGAAGAGTAGAGTAAGAACAGAGAACAGTAGTAGTAGAGAATAGTAAGAAGAGTAGAGTAAGAACAGAGAACAGATAACAGTAGGAAGAGTAGAGTAAGAACAGAGAACAGTAGTAGTAGAGAACAGTAAGAAGAGTAGAGTAAGAACAGAGAAAAACAGTAGTAGAGTAAGAAAGTAGAAGAGTAGTAGTAAGACAGAGAAGATAACAGTAGAAGAGTAGAGTAAGAACAGAGAACAGTAGTAGTAGAGAACAGTAAGAAGAGTAGAGTAAGAACAGAGAACAGCTAACAGTAAGAAGAGTAGAGTAAGAGCAGAGAACAGTAGTAGTAGAGAACAGTAAGAAGAGTAGAGTAAGAACAGAGAACAGCTAACAGTAAGAAGAGTAGAGTAAGAACAGAGAACAGTAGTAGTAGAGAACAGTAAGAAGAGTAGAGTAAGAACAGAGAACAGTAGTAGTAGAGAACAGTAAGAAGAGTAGAGTAAGAACAGAGAAAGAACAGTAAAAGTAAGTAGACAAGACATGTAGGACAGTAAGAAGAGTAGAGTAAGAACAGAGAACAGTAGTAGTAGAGAACAGTAAGAAGAGTAGAGTAAGACAGAGAAGAAACAGTAAGAGAGTAGAGTAAGAACAGAGAACAGTAGTAGTAGAGAACAGTAAGAAGAGTAGAGTAAGAACAGAGAACAGTAGTAGTAGAGAACAGTAAGAAGAGTAGAGTAAGAACAGAGAACAGATAACAGTAAGAAGAGTAGAGTAAGAACAGAGAACAGTAGTAGTAGAGAACAGTAAGAAGAGTAGAGTAAGAACAGAGAACAGTAGTAGTAGAGAACAGTAAGAAGAGTAGAGTAAGAACAGAGAACAGTAGTAGTAGAGAACAGTAAGAAGAGTAGAGTAAGAGAGACAGAGATAAACAGTAGAGAGTAGAGTAAGAACAGAAACAGTAGTAGTAGAGAACAGTAAGAAGAGTAGAGTAAGAAAGAGAACAGTAGTAGTAGAGAACAGTAAGAAGAGTAGAGTAAGAACAGAGAACAGTAGTAGTAGAGAACAGTAAGAAGAGTAGAGTAAGAACAGAGAACAGTAGTAGAAGAGAACAGTAAGAAGAGTAGAGTAAGAACAGAGAACAGTAGTAGTAGAGTACAGTAAGAAGAGTAGAGTAAGAACAGAGAACAGTAGTAGTAGAGAACAGTAAGAAGAGTAGAGTAAGAACAGAGAACAGTAGTAGTAGAGAACAGTAAGAAGAGTAGAGTAAGAACAGAGAACAGTAGTAGTAGAGAACAGTAAGAAGAGTAGAGTAAGAGCAGAGAACAGTAGTAGAAGAGAACAGTAGGAAGAGTAGAGTAAGAGCAGAGAACAGTAGTAGATAGAGAACAGTAAAAGAGTAGTAAGAACAGAAGAGTAAGAGCCTTGGACAGAGTAGTACTGAGACAGTAGGAAGAGTGAGTAAAAACAAGAAAGATAATAGGATATAAAGTAAGTAAGAAGAGAGATACTGGAAGGATGAAGATGCCTTGTCTTGGTGGCTTACATGAACTAAGAGAATAAGATGGTAGTAAATAAAGACTAATAATGAGATAAGAAGAACGAAGAACAGTCAGTGAAAGAATACGAGAGCAATGAATGCACTCCTATGACATGGTGCATAACATAAAATAAGATAAGAGTTTCTAACACAGGGAGTAACATACCAATAATAACAGAGATCATGCACACAACACTAGTCAAGCATCCAACACATACACTACATTAGCATACTATCTTTACTAGTACTATACAAATAGGTAGACAAATGATAGAAGGAATAACTTTTCAGACCATCAAGGAAGTATTACTGGAACGGTTGAAATAACTAACTAGATATGACCTGCCTACGCTCCACATAAATAGCAGGTATCCAGCCACAAACAGTATCGGAGTTACCCGTATTAGCAACCTCATCACAACACACACTAACAAAGTGAAGTGCAGAGCCAACTCACACTGACCACACGACAGACAATCATTTACTTTGACATACTACTATACAAGACATACTTAGTAGTGCACATGAACTCTGATGAAATGAAGAAATGGAACAATGTCAACCAAATCAATAAGTAATAGGTAACACAGGGAAAACAACACTGAGACAAACAACACGCAACAATCAAAAGCAAATATCATAACACGTTACAACACAGTAGCAAGGAAAAGACTATGACAAAAACGTAGACAAAATCATGACAATCAACACATCTAATCCTCACCATGACCTCAGAACACTCTGATCATCAAAATCACATAGTCTAACTCAAAATGCATAATATACGTCAAGACAGTAAAAGACTAAACAATCATGCAACACTCTAAGAAAATAACTAATAGCAAACATATAAGAGCACAACCACAACTAAAACATGGCATAAACGTCAAAGAAATACATGACACACTCAACACTCAAAACACTCACACAACACTCCACCAAAGTACAACTCAGAACATAAAAGATACTCATCCCTAGACATACATCATAAAAAGCACTACCACCAAAAAGCACTCACATCATCACACACTCATAAGACAACACTAACTATAAAGCACTCCCACACTCTAACACTCACACACACACTCACACACTCATAAAGCACTCACACACTCATAAAGCACTCACACACACACTCACACACTCATAAAGCACTCACACACTCACTCACACACTCATAAAGCACTCACGCACTCATAAAACTGCAAGCAACATTTATACATGAAACACAGTGCAGAAGGAAAAGAGGACAAAAAGTATGACAGAACTAGATATCAAAAAATCGAAGAGCAATCCCAACCAGGCCAGAAGAACACTCACTGCAATCCCTGTCATCGGGTAGAGGGCAGGCGTCCCACTCGATGCCCGTGTGGAGGGCGAAGGAGCTGCCAAATTCCGTGCCGGCGCCCTGGAGGAGGCAGCCGGTGAAGTGAGTGTGGCTCGCCGAGTGAGCGGGGACCCAGCCCAGCTCCAGTCGAAGAGGAACGCTGGTTGGCCGTCCCGCTGCTTGGCCCACCACCAAGCCTTAGGTGCCCAGCCAAGCTAGATACCCAACTCAACCAACCCATCTAGATTGGTCCATGTTAGTGTAAGTTTACCAGGACTGCTCAATCACCACACACACACTCACACACATACCACAAATCACCACACACCACAACAACCACAGGTCAAACCGCAACTACCATACACAACACAACCACAATAAGCCAGAGTCGAAACTAGCCACACACACCACAACAACAAAGTCATTAGTCCAGTATAACTACCCACACATCTATACGATACGATCTCCAATAAAATATACCATTTTTGCGATCCCGGCTGTTATAGATGTCACTCAATAAAATACTCCCATTTCTCTATGTATGGTGTGGGTGTTTACCTAGTCTGTATTTCTTTCCCTATGTATAGTTCATTACGGGTATTACTAGTTGTACTTACCGTTCAAATACTAGGAAATAGCTATGGCGCTGTCCTTGTTCCAATACTTGTATATCCTTCTGCATCAAGTTGTTCGGCTTTAGCTTTTGACGAAGGTATTTTTTTATGTCCTCTGCATTTGTCCTTTATTTTTTTTCATGTACCCTCTTGTCCTTTCAATTGTCCACTCATGACTTCTGTTTCTTTCCCAAAACACTTGCTCTTCAATACCAGACCTATAAACTCTGTCACTTCTCTTAATTCCCGTTCTGCTTTTTTAAGTGTGTGGGTTTATTTTGTGTGTGTGTGTGTTGTGTGTGGTGTGTGTGTGGTGTGTGTGTGGGTGTGTGTGTGTGTGTGTGTGTGTGTGGTGTGTGTGTGTGTGTGGTGTGTGTGTGTGTGTGTGTGGTGTGTGTGTGTGTGTTACAACTAGGTAAGTACACACACAACATTAGAGGAAAGAAGAGAAACAAGAGATCTAGTGGCACTCTATAAGGACCAAGATAGAAAATGGTGTGTTATATTGGAGATTGAAGATATACGATTAAGACATATACATACATACATACATACATACATACATACATACATACATACATACATACATACATACATACATACAGACATACAACCACATTAGTCTGACTGAAAAACACACATCAAAACGACAATTATGTTATCATTTCATGGGAGTAATGAGTCAAGCTATCAGTGACTCAAAAGAGAGAGAGAGATACTATATTTAAAAGAGAGAGAGAGAGAGAGAGGAGAGAGAGAGAGAGAGAGAGAGGAGAGAAGAGAGAAAGAGAGAGAAGAGAGAGGAGGAGAGAGGAGAGAGGAGAAGAGAGAGAGAGAGAGAGAGAAGAGAGAGAGAGATATACTAGCATATTTAAAAGACAGAGAGAGAAAGAGATAATGTATATTATGTATGTATATTAGTTGTTTTTTTGTCCTGCATACCTTGGGGTGAAAAAGAAATTATTACTATTATTATTATTATTATTATTATTATTATTATTATTATTATTATTATTATCCTTACTTGAGGTAGACTCTGTGCCAGGCGTTATTGTTGAGCCTGCGACCTAGGGTGGTGAGGTGAGGCTGGCTGTGCTGGGTCAAGGTCAACACCAGCGACCCCTCTTCACTCAGCACCAACACCAGACTGTCCCCGCCCGAACCCGTCTGGAAGAACACCTCCCGTCAACACCAGCCCACCACACGTGATATAGGGTTGTAATCTACCATTCATGACATTAATAAGATATAAAGATTTGTTTTTGTTCTTGAAAATACAAAGTAATGCCTCAGTGCAGGAGTTCTTCTATAACTACTGTATATAATAGGCTCCTAGGGTTTGTACTGAGCTTGAAATGGAAGTCCAGCATTACTCCTCTACCCAATTACTACTCAACTGTTTCACACTAACATACAGGTCTGTTTGTATCTCTAAAAGCATATACAGCCAAATTCCCAACATCCGACCTCCAAACAACCGACTTTTTTCACCACCACATTGTGTCTTGTTTTGGCCATTTATTATACTTTTTTTTATAATTGATTTGTGGCTTTATTTATGCATGAATTTTACTTTCGCGTCTACCACTGGATCGGCCTTCAAGAGCTGCATCTTTTATGTTCTATACCATTTTGTCCTTACGTTTATGGTTACTGTGATATCTGAACATCCGACTATTCCAATTATCCGACCTACCTTCGGTCCCCCCAAG
>JACEEZ010023435.1:117500-120000 GCA_016584305.1 Chionoecetes opilio | reverse complement strand
ACATATGGGTGTGGAAGGGTTTTTTTGTGTATGGGTATAGGAGGGGAAAGGGGGAAAGGGAGGGAGGTATGGGTGTGGAAGGGAAAAGGAAGGAGGGAGGGGAAGAGAGGGAAAGGGAAAGGGAAGGGAGGGGAGTTTGGGGGGGAGGGGAGGAATGGTTTGGGGGAAGGGAAGGAAGGGGGTGTTGGGGGTATGGGTAAGGGGGGAAAATGAAGGGGGAAGGGAAGGGAGGGGGAAGGAAGGGAGGGGGAGGGGTTGTGGGGGTATGGGAAGAGAAAGGAGAGGTTTGGGGGGTTGGGTAGGAGAGGAATAGTGGGCAGGTGCGTGAGTCTGTCAAGGTGGTGAGAGAGAGAGAGAGAGAGAGAGGAGAGAGAGAGAGGAGAGAGAGAGGAGAAAAGGAGAGAAGAGAAGAGAGGAAGGAGAGAGAGAGAGGAGGGAGAGAGAAGAGAGAGGAAAGAGAGAGAGAGAGGGAAGAGAGAGAGAGAGGGAAAGAAGAGAGAGAGAGGAAGAGAGGAAAGAGGGAAAGAGGAGAGAGAGGGAAAGAGAGGGAAAGGAGAGAGAGAGAAAGAGAGAGAGAAAAGGAGAGAAGATTGGGGGGAAGAGAGTGAGAGAGAGAGAGGAGAGACGAAAAGAGAGAGAGAAGAGAGAGAGAGGAGAGAGAGAGAGAGAGACAATGTAAAAATAATAATAATAATAATAATAATGAAAAATGAAGAATTAAACGATTGTCTTAGGATGAGTAACTTTTAATTCAGAAAAAATAATATTATGCCTGGCTGTGGATTTGATTTACGGGGAAGGTCGCTGAAGATAAGGTGAAGGCAACGACTAGATAAAATACGATCATTATCACGTAAATAATAATCATTGGAGATTTGGAAGAGCACTGATAACTAACTAAAAAAAAAAAAAAAAAAAAAAAACAGGACACCCAAAAAAGGAAGAGGAGAGTAAATTAACCTCAAAAAAAATATATATATATAAAAAAAAAAAACCAGGAAAATTCAAAGGAAAAAAATGGAAAACAAAATAGGACACCCAAAAAATAGGACACCCAAAAAATAGGACACCCAAAAAAGAAAAGGAGAGTAAATTAATGAACCTCAAAATAAAGAATAAAAATTAAAAAAAAAAGGAAAAAAACAAAGGAAAAACACAGGACAACTTTAAAAAAAAAATCTCGATAAACACGAAAGGAACAACAAAATATATAGGTATTATTTTATTTATACGTCTGACATGACAGAGGAAACCAGAAGGAAAAAAAAAAAACTGGTTAGGGAGAGAAGGAGGAGGAGGAGGAGGAGGAGGAGGAGGAGGAGGAGGAGGAGAGGAATACATAGGAATACATAGGAATACATAGGAATAACAGACACCAGGAGACCTATTGGTGGAGGAGGAGGAGGAAGGAAGGAAGGAAGGAAGGAGGAGGAGAGGAGGAGGAGGAGGAGGAGGAGGAGGAGGAGGAGAGGAGGAGGAGGAGGAGGAGGAGGAGGAGGAGGAGGAGGAGGATAAACAGACAGGGCTAAGGAAGACATAACAAAATCTGGGCACTGTCAGAAGTACCTTATCTATAGGAGGAGAGAAGGAGGGGAGGAGGAGGAGGAGGAGGAGGAGGAGGAGGAGGAGGAGGAGGAGGAGGAGGAGGAGGAGGGAGGAGGAGGAGGAAGAGAGAGGAGGAGGAAGAGGAGGACAAGGACGACAAAGAGGAAGATGTGTAGGAAGGATTGAAGAGTGAGGGGGAGGAGGAGGAGGAGGAGGAGGAGGAGGAGGAGGAGGAGGAGGAGGAGGAGGAGGAGGAGGAGGAGGAGGAGGAAAATGAAGGAGAGGAGTAAAATGAAGAAGGAAAATGAATGAAAGGAGGAGGAAAAAGAGGAAGAAGAGCAGGAAAAAGAGGAAGAGGAGAAGGAAAAGGAGGAAAAAGAGGAGGAGGAGGAAGAGATGGAGGAGGAAAGGAGGAGGAAGTGAAGGAGGAGGAGAAAAATGAAGAAAGAGAAGAAGAGGAAGAGGAGAAAAAGGAAGAATTTAAGAGGAAGAGGATATGTGGCAAGAAATACTGTTGTTATAAGACTGGGATTTCCTACTCTTACATTATTACTATTATTACTATTATTATTATTATTACTATATGCTACATTACTACTACTACTATTATTATTACTATATACTACTACTACTTCCTTATTGCACCCCTTCTTATCCTCTTCCTCTTTCCTCCTCTTCTTCCTTATCTTCGTCCTCTCCTTCCTTCTTTCCTTATATTCTTCCTTTCCCTCCTTCTCTCTTCCTTTCCTTCCTTCTCTCTTCCTTTCCCTCCTCCTCTCCCTCCTTCTCTCTTCCTTTCCCTCCTTCTCTCTTCCTCTCCCTCCTTCTCTCTTCCTCTCCCTCCTTCTCTCTTCCTTTCCCTCCTTCTCTCTTCCTTTCCCTCCTTCTCTCTTCCTTTCCCTCCTTCTCTCTTCCTTTTCCTCCTCCTTATTTTTTATACCTCCTCCTTTTCCTC
>JACEEZ010023435.1:100000-105000 GCA_016584305.1 Chionoecetes opilio | reverse complement strand
GGCTGACACCCGGGGACCCATTCCTGCTGGGTGGGGCAGGGGCTCGGGTTTTAAGGAAACAGCCCATCTGTTTCCGCTCCGGCCGGGATCGACCCGGGATTTTTTCGGTTTGTGAGCCGAGTGTGCTACCCCTTACACTACGGAGTACCCTAAAGTGTGTTTTGTGTGTGTGTGTGTTGTGTGTGTGTGTGTGTGTGTGTGGGGTGTGTGTGTGTGGTGTGTGTGTGTGGTGGCTTATATTCATCCCGGGTACTGTGCGAAAGGAAAAAAGAAAAAGAAAAAATGAGACAAAAAAGATGGAGGGAGAGAGGAGAGAAAGAATGAAGGAGGAGGAGGAGGAGGAGGAGGAGAGATAAGTAATGATCAAATAGAATAGAGGAAGGAGGAGGAGAGATAAGTAATGATCAAATAGAATAGGAGGAGGAGGAGGAGAGATAAGTAATGATGAAATAGAATAGAAGAAGAAAAAGAAGGAGGAGGAGGAGGAGGAGGCATACACGGAAGTCAATGTATGCAAAAAAAAAAAAAAAAACTCCCTAAAAAAAAAAAAAAAAAAAAAGGGAGAGTAGACTCCTTCAAAAAAAAAAAAAAAAAAGAACAAACACCAAAGGGGACGAACAAACACACACACACACAGGTACGTACACAGGTGTTTACAAAGGTACACACACACACGGCTATAAAGGGGAGTCGAAGTGGGGTTCTTAGGAGTGCCTTTGAGGGCGTGTGCACATAGCCATTGAGCGGCGCGGGTGATACAAAGGGCGGGAAGGGGCGCGGTGATTGGCTAAGGGAGGGCGTGTGAGCTCCTGTGATTGGCTGACGGGAGGAGGCTGGAGGGCTTGTGATTGGTCGAGAGGAGGTAGTTCTGTTTTTTTTTTTTTTTCGATTTATAGATATGATGTGAAAAATTATGGGTTTTTTTTTATATATGTGAATGAACGTTTTTCGTAGATGTGATTTGAATAACCTTTTTTTTTGTAGATGTGATGTGAGTAAACGTTTTTTATTTTTATTGGGGGACATGAGTGTGAAAACGTTTTGCTTATGTAGTCGAGAGTAGAACGTTTTTTTTCTCTCTATTGGTAGAGTTTTTTTTTTTGTGTGGGGGGGGGGGGGGTTCTCGATTTGTGGATGTGATGTGAATAAACGTTTTTTTATATGATGTGAATAAACGTTTTTTATGTTATTTGAATAAACGTTTTTTTATGTTATTTGAATAAACGTTTTTTGTTTTTTTATGTGATGTGAGTTAACGTTTTTTTGTTTTAGATGTGATTTGAATAAACGTTTTTTGTTTTAGAGGTGGTGTGAATGAACGTTTTTTTGTAGATATGATAATTGAATAAACGTTTTTTTGTAGATATGGTAATTGAATAAACGTTTTTTTGTAGATATGTGAAGTGAATAAACGTTTTTTTGTAGATATGATAATTGAATAAACGTTTTTTGTAGATATGTGAAGTGAATAAACGTTTTTTTGTAGATATGTGAAGTGAATAAACGTTTTTTTGTAGATATGTGAAGTGAATAAACGTTTTTTTGTAGATATGTGAAGTGAATAAACGTTTTTTTGTAGATATGATAATTGAATAAACGTTTTTTGTAGATATGTGAAGTGAATAAACGTTTTTTTGTAGATATGTGAAGTGAATAAACGTTTTTTTGTAGATATGATAATTGAATAAACGTTTTTTTTGTAGATATGTGAAGTGAATAAACGTTTTTTTGTAGATATGATAATTGAATAAACGTTTTTTGTAGATATGTGAAGTGAATAAACGCTTTTTTGTAGATATGTGAAGTGAATAAACGTTTTTTTGTAAATATGTGAAGTGAATAAACGTTTTATTGTAGATATGTGAAGTGAATAAACGCTTTTTTGTAGATATATGAGGTGAATAAACGTTTTTTTGTAGATATGTGAAGTGAATAAACGTTTTTTGTAGATATGATAATTGAATAAACGTTTTTTTATAGATATGTGAAGTGAATAAACGTTTTTTGTGTGATGCGAATGAACGTTTTTTTGTGATGCGAATGAACGTTTTTTTTGTGATGCGAATGAACATTTTCTTGGTAATGGGGTGACTTGAAAGGGAAAACGTTTTGCTTCTTTTGATAAGGCGATACTAGAATGTTTATCTCTCTCTATCTCTCTGATTGGTTTAGATTAGATGTCTCCAATCTATATTTTTCCTTTCTAATTTGACAAACTGAATATAAACTAGGAAATAGACGTCCACACTAAAGATGTGGAACGTGTCCAAGCTCGCACAGGCTAAAGTCAACTTTTTAAATACCCTCACCTTAAAATATTTCTGTATTTTCAGTAAACATTTTATAAGCCAATATGCACTCTAGACCTTGCCCCCATTCGTGGAGTAAACGTTTTACAAGCCTATATGCACTCTAGACCTTGCCCCCATTCGTGGAGTAAACGTTTTACAAGCCTATATGCACTCTAGACCTCGCCCCCATTCGTGGAGTAAACGTTTTACAAGCCAATATGCACTCTAGACCTTGCCCCCATTCGTGGAGTAAACATTTTACAAGCCTATATGCACTCTAGACCTTGCCCCCATTCGTGGAGTAAACATTTTACAAGCCAATATGCACTCTAGACCTTGCCCCCATTCGTGGAGTAAACATTTTACAAGCCAATATGCACTCTAGACCTTGCCCCCATTCGTGGAGTAAACATTTTACAAGCCTATATGACAGATTCACCAATGTATTTAGTGTCAAAGAATGAATTCGGCTGAAATAGGTGTCCAAGCGAGCGAAGCGAGCTTGGACAATAAAAGAATGAAGGCCTTAAAGAAAGAAGACAAAAATAAAATAAAAGAAAAAAAAGAAGAAAAAAATAAAGAAAAGATAGAAAGGGAAAAATAACGAAGACAATAACGAAAAGAAAATTTGTAAAAAACTTAATAGAAAGATTAAATAAAGAACAGAGAGAGAGAGAGAGAGAGAGAGAGAGAGAGAGAGAGAGAGAGGAGAGAGAGAGAGAGAGAGAAGAGAGAGAGAGAGAGAGAGAGAGGAGAGAGAGAGAGAGAGAGAGAAAAAAAAAAAGAGAGTTAGAGAGCACCCCGCTGATGACCTGCATAAACACACACACAGGTACACACACACACACACAGGTACACACCCACACACACACACCGATAAGGCGATAAGCGAGTATTAAGGGCAAGGAAGTTATCGTCTTTAGGCATTTCAGGGCGTGGCGAGGGAAGCCCACAACTGCTGGCTTAGAGAGAGAGAGAGAGAGAGAGAGAGAGAGAGAGAGAAGAGAGAGAGAGAGAGAGAGAGAGAGAGAGAGAGAGAGGAGAGAGAGAGAGAGAGAGAGAGAGAGAGAGAGAGAGAGAGAGAGAGAGAGAGAGAGAGAGAGACGAGAGAGAGAGATGAGAGAGAGGAGAGAGAGAGAGAGAGAGGAGAGAGAGAGAGTATCCTTCCTTATCTCACACAAACCTCATAAAAGAGCCATAAACCTTCACAATAAAGAAAATATAAGTAATAATTAAAAGCACTCTTAACTAATCAAATATACTTTTAATAAGAATAACCCTAATAACTAATTAAACTCAATAAACATTTTTTAATAATCCTATAAAAAATTTCATCAAAATTTGTTTTTCTTTCTTATTAACAATGTATTGAAGGAAAGAGTAAAAAAGTATTAAAAAGAGTAAAGAGTCAAAAGTAAAGAGTATTAAAAAGAGTATTTAAAGAGTAGAGTAAAGAGTAAAGAGTAGAGTAAAGAGTAAAGTAAAGAGTAAAGAGTATTTAAAGAGTAGAGTAAAGAGTAAAGAGTAGAGTAAAGAGTAAAGTAAAGAGTATTTAAAGAGTAGAGTAAAGAGTAAAGAGTAGAGTAAAGAGTAAAGTAAAGAGTATTTAAAGAGTAGAGTAAAGAGTAAAGAGTAAAGAGTAGAGTAAAGAGTAAAGAGTATTAAAAAGAGTAAAGAGTATTAAAAAGAGTACTATAAGAGTAGAGTAAAGAGTAAAGAGTAGAGTAAAGAGTAAAGAGTATTAAAAAGAGTAAAGAGTAGAGTAAAGAGTAAAGAGTATTAAAAAGAGTATTTAAAGAGTAGAGTAAAGAGTAAAGAGTAGAGTAAAGAGTAAAGAGTATTAAAAAGAGTAAAAAGTATTAAAAAGAGTAAAGAGTAGAGTAAAGAGTAAGGAGTATTAAAAAGAGTATTAAAAGAGTAGAGTAAAGAGTAAAGAGTATTAAAAGAGTAGAGTAAAGAGTAAAGAGTATTAAAAAGAGTAAAAAGTATTAAAAAGAGTAAAGAGTAGAGTAAAGAGTAAAGAGTAAAGAGTATTAAAAGAAAGAGTAAAGAGTATTAAAAAGAGTAAAGAGTAGAGTAAAGAGTAAAGAGTAAAGAGTAAAGAGTAAAGAGTAAAGAGTATTAAAAGAAAGAGTAAAAAATATGGCTGTTCAGTTAATTTTCTTCGAGTTTTGATCTTTGTGTTTTTCTCTTCTTTATGATATGAGGAGAAACTTAAATAAATATAGGTAGGATATAGCCTATAGGAGAGGTAGGTGACTATAGGAAATAATATAGCTAGCTCAAATTTGTAGTAACGGCATAATAGTAACAAAGTCTTATATGATGGGTCTTTTTTTCAAGCTTATTATGGATCTTTTTTTTCAAGCTTATTATGGATCTTTTTTTTCAAGCTTATTATGGATCTTTTTTTTCAAGCTTATTATGGGTCTTTTTTTCAAGCTTATTATGGATCTTTTTTTTCAAGCTTATTATGGGTCTTTTTTTCAAGCTTATATTCTTCGGATTTTCTCATTTATGTATTTTCTCTTCTTTACGAGGAGAAACTTCTTAAGACGAAAGACAAAGGAAATATGTTCTCACGAATTTGAACACTTCCGCTTTCACATGTGTGTGTGTGTGTGTGTGTGTGTGTGTGTGTGTGTGTGTGTGTGTGTGTGTGTGTGTGTGTGTGTGTGTGTGTGTGTGTGTGTGTGTGTGTGTGTGTGT
>JACEEZ010023435.1:82500-95000 GCA_016584305.1 Chionoecetes opilio | reverse complement strand
CTCTCTTCTCTAAAAAATTGGTATTTCAACATGATTTTCTTCTATAAATGTAATAAATATATGTCTTTTTCGTATATATATATATGTAAAAGATTCGCATATAAAGTTATCAACTTTTATTTAACAACAAATTTTAATGTGTTTGTGGTGGTGGGGTGTGTGTGTGTGGGGGGTGTGTGTGGGGTGTGTGTGTGTGTGTGTGTGTAGTTAAACAAGAAAAGTATAGTAGTAGTAGTAGATTGTAGAGTAGTATAGTAGTAGTAGTAGTAGTAGTAGTAGAATAGTAGTAGTAGTATAGTAGAAATAGTAGTGTAGTAGAGTAGTAGTGATAGTAGAAAGAAGTAGTAGTGGAAGTTGTAATAGTAGAAATAACAACAATAATAGTAGCAGTAGTAGTGATAGAGTGAAAGTAGTAGAAAGCAGTAGCAGTAGTAGCAGAGTAGAGTAGTTGAGAATTAGAGTAGTAGTAGGAGTAGTGTAGTATAGTAGTAGTATAGAGTAGTGAATAGAGTAGTAGAGGAAAAGAAGACTGGGTAGTGATAGCGTAGAAATAGTAGTAGGGATAGCAGTAGTAATAGTAGTAGTGATACATAGTAGTAGTTGTAGTAGTAGTGACCCAGATTCCCCCCCCCCTCCCTTCCCTCCGGCCAGCCAACCGCCTTAACTTTGCATAACAGAAAGAAACCTTAAAGGAAACGTTAAATACCTCAGAAAAAAGCTCCAATTCTTACATTTTTTTCAACCTCCTTTCCTTGGTTTGAGAAGGAGGAAGGGGGAGGGGGAGAGAGAGAGGGGGGAAGGAGAGATAGAGGGGGGAAGGGGGAGGAGAGAGAGAGAGGGAGGGGGCGTTCAGGTCCCTTTTAAGCCTCTCTCTCCCCTTTTTCTCCCTCTCTCTCTCTCTTTTCTCTCTCTCTTTTCATTCTCTTCTCTCCCTCTCTCTCCCTCTCTCTCTCTCGTAACGCAGTAAGCTTTCATTAAAAAAAAAATTGTATGTAACTCTGTCTGGTAAACTTTCTATTTTCTTTTTCCCTCTATCATCATCTAATTTATCTTATTCCTCTAGTTATTCTCCCTTCTCCTTCCTCTCCTTTTTAAGCCATTTTCTCTTACTCCTGTCTTCTCTTTTCTTCTATAATAACTTCACCCTCCCTCCTCCTCCTATTCTTAATTTTCTTCCTCCTCCTCAATCTCATTTCAACAAATTTCATTCTTGTTTTTTTATAATAAGCAAAAGGAATGTACAAAGTCATTATACTGTGCATTATACATATTACAATTATATTTACCTCGAACTCATTTCAGGATTACGATCAGTCCCAAAAAAATGATTATAATTAATTATTTTTTTATTTTTAAAATTAGACTCAGAGAAGGAAGTAAATTATATTTTTTTTTTTTTATTTCATTAAAAGGGAAATAAAAAGTTTTGAAGCTAAAACAAAATTTTTAAATCTTTGGAGGAATACTTTTAAAGGAAGGGGAAAAGAAAAAAAAAAATAATTAGACTTTGATTTGAAAACTTTGATGACGTGAAAAAGAACTTGCTGCATACAATAAAAAAATTAAAATAATGAAGAAAATAGATATAACTAAAATATATAAATTGATAGAAAATTAACTAAATGTAGGTTAGACAAAACGTGCTGTATACAAAAAATTAATGAAGAGAAGAAATACAACGAACCATTAACAAACAGGAAACACAATGATCAATGTTCACAAAAGGATTTACCAAGGGCAGGGATGTCTCACATGATTGGTTTTATAGGAAGTTTATGGACGGCCCGATAATATAAGGATTTATATAATAATCTGGGCTTTGTAGGCATTTAAAAGTACCCCACGAGGACTTTAAATAAGGTTTGGCTCATGGTATAGATGGGGGAAAGGTCTCGTTGGATCAGAGCTTGGTAAGAATAGCAAAAAGGGTTACAATTTGGTTTAAATCTGAATGGGGACTGGTGACAAGGGAGTTCCACAAGGGTCTGTTTTGGGCCATTATATTTTTTATTTAATCAACGCGGGGGGTGGGATTTGCAGTGATATCAGCAAGTTTGCTGATATTAAAAAGGAGTAGGATTATGGGTCCAGCCGATGTAAACAATTACAGGGGGGGACTTAGATAAACTAAAAGAGTGGGTAGCCGAGGCAGAGGAATGTAATATTGATAAAGCAGCGTTTTGAATGTTGGAGAAAAAACCCTGGAATAGATAAACCCCTAAGCAAGTATCGCTGAAAAGATCAGAAGGGGAAAAAGATCAGGAGTGAGGGGAGCCCGACCCGCCTAGGAAACAAGTATGAAGCTAGAAATAGAGCTAATAGAGTTTAGGATTCATAAGAAGGTTAAAGTAGAAGTGGGGGAAGTTTTTCTAAAGCCTTTTTAGCCTATCAGGCCTCACCCAGACTATGCATTTTAATTTTGGTCTCCCTTTTTACAGGAAGGTTAGCCTGTTAGAAACAGTGCAGAGAAGGTGACCAAAAAGATTTAAGGATGCGTAACTTTTGTTAGAGAGAAAATTGGGGCTATTAAATACACCACAGGAAAGGGCGCAGAGTAAGGGGTGATTGATAGAGGTTTTTTTAAGGGGAAAAAGGGATTAAAAAGGAGAGTTAGGAAAAAGTTCTTTCGGCTTTTAAAAGGGTAGAACAAGACGTAAAAGGATTAAAAGGGAAAAGGTAAATTTGAAAAAGAAAAGGGAAAAATGGTTTACAAAAAGGGTGGTGAATGACGGGAATGGACCAGTAGACAGGTAGTAGTGCAGATCATTTGGGGGGCTTAAAGAGGGGTGGACAGGGTTCATGGATGGGGGGAAAGGGGATTAGGTAGGTTAGGCAACAGGGAAATACCTGTGTAGGCCTCACGGGTTTTTGAGCTTTTTATTTTCTTATTTTAGTTAACTAGAAAATATAAATTGATAAAAAACTAAATAAATGAGCACAAACAATCCTGCCAACCGAACTTTAACTCTGACCACAGCAAACACAACAACAAAGTCATCCTTCCTTCCTTCCTTCCTTCCTGACACACACACACACACACACACACACATGAGTCCCCATAACGTTATTCCCAGCGTTGCCAACACCTCATCACACACTCCAGGACACACCGTTGCCAACTCCCACCACCTGACACACCCAAAAATTGGAGAAGGAGGGGGGGGGCTTGGAACAGGGGTGGCAACACTGACTCTTCCTCCCCCTTCACCCCCCCCCTTCTTCCTTTACCCCTCCCCTTCTCTCCCTCCCCCCCTTTTCCCCCTTCCCAAAAGAGGCAACAACCTGCCTCCTCCTCCTCCATAGCTCACACTAGGAGGAAAAGTTGTCTACCTGTCCGTAATTATAGTGCTTACCTGCGACTAGAACTTCTGTTTTACTGTTTCTACCATACTATTTTTAACTCTCTAAAACTACACTTTCTACTAACCCCCATGCCTTCCCCAACCACTACTATCCTACATCCCAACCAACCACATTATACTACTTACCATCCCCCCAAAAACTACCACCACCCCCACACTACTATACTACTACTACTACTACTACCTTACTACCCCCTACTAACAGCAAACAAAAAACACTAGGAACAAAATTTTTAAAGCAAGCAAAAAGTTCTCAGTTACAAACGTGTAGATTAGCATTTCCCCGGCGCCACATGACCCCCAGAGAGAGAGAGAGAGAGAGAGAGAGGAGAGAGAGAGGAGAGAGAGAGAGAGAGAGAGAGAGAGGAGGAGGAGAGAGGAGAGAAGAGAGAGAGGAGAGAAGAGAAGGAAAAGGGGAGAGAGAGAGAAGCGAGAGCGGAGCGAGAGCGCGGGGAAGAGAGAGAGAGAGAGA
Source organism: Chionoecetes opilio (assembly GCA_016584305.1). NCBI lineage: Eukaryota > Metazoa > Arthropoda > Malacostraca > Decapoda > Majidae > Chionoecetes > Chionoecetes opilio. Next base: position 91,166 of record JACEEZ010023435.1, on the reverse strand, counting down.
GAAAGAGAGAGGGGGAAAAGGGAGAGAGAGAAAGGAGGAAGGAGAGAGGAAAGAGAGAGAGAGAGAGAGAGGGTTGAACAGGTAAAAACCCCGGCCCGTTTTGGGGTTTTGTTGAGGTTGTGGTAATGAGACTTAAGATAGCAGAGTTGTGCTGAAAGGAGGATACGAGGAGGAGGAGGAGGAGGAGGGAGGAGGAGGGGGGGGAGGAGGAGGAGGAGGGGAGGAGGAGCAGGAGGGGGAGGGGGGGGGGGGGAGGAGGAGGAGGAGGGGGGTACTAGAGAAGAAGATAAGGATAGCGAAATGGAAGAATAGAGGGAAAGGGGGAGGAGGAGGGGAGGAGGGTTTAAAAGGATTACAAAGGATTACAAAGGAAACACAAACTGCAACAGACCCATAGGGCCTTACAAGGTGTTTGCTTTAATAACTACCTAAATAGATGATAAGAGAGAAAGGAAGGAAAAATAGAAGGGTCCCCCCCACCCCCCCACCCTCCAGCGAAGCGGCCGGGAAAAAAAGTGATACCAGCAGTATAGAAAAACGCATGGAATTTTTGAGGGAAAGTGAAAGCTGTAATCTATGGCTAACTATACTAGTTTGTGGGGTGGTTTAGTGCTTGAAGATTTGGGCATGTTATTGTGTTTGTAATGGTTGTGAAACAGTGTGGAGGGGCAAGGGTGGTCGGCAGCCTTTCCTTGCGTTTTTGGGGGGGAGCAGTCAATCAGGCCCCCGCTCCGTTCAATCCATGGGTTGTGTACTTTCCATGTAGGACGCCTAACTCAATGCCTCCCAGAGTGACCCCCGGTACCTTTAAATCCGAGGGGGGGGCACTAACTGAAGGACCCCTTTTCGGTCCAAACCGTCACAGGTCGAGATGTAGTGGTAACCCCTTAATCGGGGCTTCGTGTGTGTTTGAGGTCTAATTAGTGTTGGTGTAGGCCAGGTGGAAGTTTTAAGGGTGGGCGGGGCTTGCCTGGCGCTTCTTGGGAGGCAGCAGTCAAAGGCCCAGCTCCGTTCAATTCACTGGGAGGCACTTTCCCAAATAGGACGCCGTGCACTTTTTAAAAGCCCCCCGCCAGATTTACCCCCTGGATATAAATCCCGATGGTGGGCAAAACAGGGCCCCTTTCTGAACCACAGCCCCCTCACAGGTCAAAAGTGTTTAGTAGTGACCGTTTTCCGGGGGTGTCGAGGAGAAGGAGAAAGGGGGGTGGAGGTGGAGGTTGGGAGGGGGAGGGGAGGAGGGGAGGAGGAGGAGGGGGAGGAGGAGGAGGGGGAGGAGAAGGAGAAGGGAAAAGGTGGAGGTGGAGGGGGAGGAGGAGGAGGAGGAGGAAGATTAAGAAGAGAGAGAAAGAGGTCTACATTTCACCATAAACGGTGGGCTGATTATGGATAAATACGGGCTGGAAAAAATATCTTCACCGAGAGAGAGAGAGAGCGAGAGAGAGAGCGAGAGCGAGAGAGAGAGAGAAAAGAGAGAGAGGGGAGAGAGAGAGAGACAGAGCAAGAGAGAGAAAAGAGAAGAAGAGAGAGAGAGAGAGAGAGAGAGAGAGAAGAGAGAGAGAGAGAGGGGAGAGAGAGAGGATTAGAGAGAGAGAGAGAGAGAGAGAAAAGGAGAGAGAGGAGAGAGAGAGATGAGAGAGAGAGAGAGAAGAAAAAGAAGGGCCCGATATGGTAAAACTCCCCTGTATTCGTGCCTTCCATACGTAATCAGGCTGTGGAGGAGGGAGAAGGGGGAAGGGGAGGGGGAAGGGGGAAATGAGGAAGGGGAAGGGAAAGGGTAGAGAGTGGGGTAGAAGGGGGTGTAGGAGGAGGGGAAGAGGAGGGGGAAGGGGGGGGGAAAGGGTAGAGAGGGTGTAGGAGGGGGGGGGAGGAGGGAAGGAGGGGAAGAGGAGGAAGGGAGGGAGGGGGAAGGGGTAGAAGGGGTGGAGGAGGAGGAAAAAGGAAGGGAAGGGGAAGAGGAGGGGAAGGAGGAGGGAAGAAGAAGGGCAGGAGGTGGATGAGGAAGAGAAGGAAGAAAGGGAGGTGGGGAGTGGAAGAGGGGGTGTAGAAGGAGGGGTAGGGGAAGAGGGGGGGGGGCACAGGGCACGGATAAGTACGTCACCACAACGCCCCGTAAAGGAAAGGTTTGCTGCAAGGGAGAAAAAATAGGAGCAGAAAAAACACTGCTTGGTTACCCTCCTACTTTTTCCGCCATGATGCCCGCCCCACCTTTCTCTCTCTCTCTCTCTCTCTCTCTCTCTCTCTGCTTCATTAATTACTCATTCACAATTCACCCTTCCCTCCAACCCTCTCTCTCTCTCTCTCTCTCTCTCTCTCTGCCTTCTTTAAATTACTCATTCACAATTCACCCCAACCTCTCTCTCTCTCTCTCATTCACTTCATTTTCCCCCAATTCTTTCCTTAATTTGGTCTTTCTTGTTTTTTCTCTCTAATCTAATCCACTTCTCTCTCTCTCTCTCTCTTTACTGTTTTTGCTACTACTACTACTACAACTTTTACTGCTGCTCTCTACGTAAAAATAAGGGGTGCTACTTTAGTATGCGTTCTACCGCAGTACCGCAGTCTACAGTGGTGTGGGGTGTGATCTACCCCTACACTGGTCCACAGGTCCCCTACCCCTACACTGGTCCACAGGTCCCCTACCCCTACACTGGTCCACAGGTCCCCTACCCCTACACTGGTCCACAGGTCCCCTACCCCTGCATCTGAAGGGATTAGTTACTGGTCCACAGGTCATAGGTCAGGTAACTAACACAGGGCAGGTCAACCATGGACGCCGAATCGATGGGCCTTAGGTATTTGGCCTCAAGCAAGGCTATGATTGCCGTTATTTTCATGAGGAACGGCGTGACAGAAATGCTCTGATTCCCATCATTCAGCGGGAATGTGAAGCCGGTTCAGTGATTCACTCTGATGAATATGGAAACTTACAGTAAATAATCTGGGTTATCGCCATAGCACAGTTGCTCGTATTCGTAGTCACATACCATGATTGCTCGTGGTAATTGCTATGATTTTGTTCCATTTCTACTCAGTCAAAATTATTCACTTGATCTTGTAGCTGCCATGGAAAGTACTAGAGCAATCATACAGTACTCCTATTGCAATCACAACAGAGATCTTGTAGCTGCCATGGAAAGTACTAGAGCAATCATACAGTACTCCTATTGCAATCACAACAGAGATCTTGTAGCTGCCATGGAAAGTACTAGAGCAATCCTACAGTACTCCTATTGCAATCACAACAGAGCTGGCATGACATATTGATTTAATTAGGACAAGACAACAAGTGAACAATGACCACGTACAATGATGGTATGTGACTACGAATACGGGCATGTGAGTCACCAAGAAAATGACATGGATCCAGTAACAGGAGCAAACACTCAAGGCATAGAACGATCGTGGTTGGATGCCAAAACACGTATTGTAAAGAACCTGAGAGGTGTTAGCAAGGAACTGTTTCGGTCACACCTTAATTATTTTTGTTGGAAAGTGCTCAGAAAAGATGAACCTGATTTGTTTATAGCATTTTTGAACGCTATTCGTAATGCATGCCGCTAATTGTTTAAGCATGATATACTATTGTATTAGAATTAGCAATGTGGTGTTATTGTTCATTAATACATTGATTCATTAATCAAAAAAACGTTATTCTCCGATGTAAATAATCCATTAAACCCACGCACAGTATAGCGTGGTAGCGTGGTAGAACGCATACTAAGGTAGAAACTGAACGGTAGAACGCATACTAAAGTAGCACCAAAAAAGTATTGTAAAAAATATAAACTCAATAAGCAGAACAGTCATTTATAAGGTCATTACCACACACACACCACAAAGGTAATTAAATAGTAAAAAAAAAAAGTCAGAGGTCCCCAAAAAATAGTCTCAATAGGAATAACATTTAAATTACAGTAACAGGTATTTAAAAGGTCATTAACACACACACACACACACACACACACGCATTAAAGGTCACTGCAATTCACTGTCGTCATGTTAAGGTCGCGTATTCTTTTCTTCCTTACACAAAAAAAATAATAAAAAAAAAAATCAAAAGGTTATACTTAAGGTTAACCAAACGAACGAAGAACAGGAGAGGGAAGTAGGAAAGAATGGAAGGAAGGGGGGAGGGAGAGAGAGAGGGAGGGAGGGAGAGAGAGAGAGAGAGAGAGAGAGAGAGAGAGAGAGAGAGAGAGAGAGAGAGAGAGGAGAGAGAGAGAGAGAGGGGAGGGGGGGGGGTTAAGGTGGAGAGCGTGGGAGTGATTGAGAAAAGAAAATGAGGCCAGAAGGAGGGAGAGAAGAGAGAGAGGAAGGAAGGAGAGAGAGAGAGAGAGAGAGAGAGGGGAGAGAGAGAGAGGAAGAGAGAGAGAGAGAGGAGAGAGAGAGAGAGAGAGAGAGAGAGAGATAAGGAGAGGTTGGAGGAAGGGGTGAGTGAATGAGTTAATGAAGCAGAAGAGAGAGAGAGAGGAGAGAGAGAGAGAGAGAGAGAGAGAGAGAGAGAGAGAGAAGGGAGGGTTCGAGGAAGGGGTGAGTGAATGAGTTAATGAAGCAGAGAGAGAGAGAGAGAGAGAGAGAGAGAGAGAGAGAGAGAGAGAGAGAGAGAATGAATCATGCGTCTCTATAAATATGATATCAAATAACAAAAAAAGAATTAATTATTGGCGCCTCTCTCTCTCTCTAACCTTAGTGCGGTAAAGGAGGTGACATAGAGAGAGAGGGAGAGAGAGTGGTTAACGGAGGCTGACGTGACCGACTCTCTCTCTCTCTCTCTCTCTCTAAATAAGTACAGTTATATCCGTCTTTCTTTAAAATAGGATGGCTTGACCTCACTTTAAATCGCCATACACACACACACACACCATCATGTGTGTGTGTGTGTGTGTGTGTGTGTGTGAGAGGGAGATTTTAACGCTAGCCTAAATAGCAAGAGGAGAGGAAAGGAAATACGGTAAGTAAGAGAGAGAGAGATGGCAACACTGCTACCTCAACCACCATCCATACCTTCAAAGCCCCCACTACCACTCCTCAACAAACACCATACTTCAACCACCACCACACTACTCCTCACCACCACCTATCTCAACAGCAATACCTCAACCACACACTACATACCTTCAACCACCACATCCTTCAACCCACTACCCTAACCACCACCCCCTACCTTCTACACACCATACTCTCAAACCTAACTACACGTTCACCCACCACTCCCTACTTACACCACACTACCACTCACCACCACACTACTCAACCCACCACTACCCACACCACCACCACTACACACCACCACTACTACATCAACCACCACACTACTCAACCCCACCATACTCAACAACAGCCATACCTCAACCACCACCACTACCTCAACCAGACATACTCACCACCACCACTAACTTCAACCACCACCACTACCTCAACCACCACCACTACCCTCAACCACCACCACTACCTCAACCACACTACCTCAACCACCACCACTACCTCAACCACCACCACTACCACAACCCTCACCACACCACTACCCAACCACCACCACTACCTCAACCACCATCACTACCACTACCCTCAACCACCATCACTACCTCAACCACCACCACTACCACAACCACCACCACTACCTCAACCACACCACTACCTCAACCACCACCACTACCACTCCTTCACCACCACCACTACCCACAATCACCACCACTACTTCAACCACCACCACTACTCATCACCATCACTCTACACATCACCACTACTCATCACCACACTTCTACTCACATCACTACCTTCAATCCACCACTACTTTTTCTCAACCACCACCACTACCTTCAACCCACACTACCACAACACCACCACTACCACAACCACCACACTACCTTCAACCACCACACTACCCTCAACCACCACCACTACCTCAACCACCACCACCACTACCTTCAACCACCACCACTACCCTCAACCACCACCACTACCTCAACCACCACCACTACCTCAACCACCACCACTACCCTCAACCACCACCACCACTACCTTCAACCACCACCACTACCTTCAACCACCACCACTACCTCAACCACCACCACTACCTCAACCACCACCACTACCTTCAACCACCACCACTACCTCAACCACCACCACTACCTCAACCACCACCACTACCTTCAACCACCACCACTACCTCAACCACCAAAACTACCTCAACCATCACCACTACCTTCAACCACCACCACTACCTCAACCACCTACATTCCTAACTCTACCTCACTATTCTTGTACTGTCCTCGCCCCTCACACACACACACACACACGACCTCACCTCACTCGCTCACAAACCACCTGCTAGCTCTCTCTCTCTCTCTCTCTCCAAAAAATTTAGTATATTTTGATATTCTATGCATCTCTCTCTCTCTCTCTCATCTCTCTCTCTCAAGACTCCTAAAATAATCCGTTTTACAATTCATGTGTAGATTAATCAGTTGCTTTTATCACATCATATTTTGTCCTCGATTATTTTGACAATTTTTACGTAGATTTTATAATAATGCAAAAGTGTTATGATCTTTTTTTCCGTTATTTTCTTACTATTTTAACGTATTTCAAGACCATTCTAGTTTCCCCATGATGTCAACTCCCCTTTTTCCCCTTGCTTTCCCCTCGCTTCGCCTCAGTAACCTCTCCTCCCTCTGTATTTAATGTTTTTCCTCCACCTCCTCTTTTTCCCTCCCTTCTTCTTCCTCCCCTCCTCCCCCTCCTTCCCGTCCTCTCCCCCCTTCCTTCCTTCCCCATGGTAGTTATTACCCAGAAAATCGTTGGTAGTTCAGCCACGGTAGCCACGAGGGAGGGGAAAGTTTTTATAGGGAAAGAAAGTGGGAGTTTAAATTCATATCTTGTTTCTGTCTGAAGTAGTACAGAAATATATACTTTTTAATACTTCATACTTTGATACATATTTTATACATAGGTAATACTTTCTATCCGTTCATTTTAGATGGTATATACATCATCCTTTATTATATTGTAAATCCCTTGATCCGACCCTTGATTCAATTTATAGCTGTGTTTTTGTTCTTTTGAAGGGTGGACTGTTTACCACCTTCACCACCTACTTAAACGAAACTGTTTACCACCTACCACCACCACCACTACTCAACCCTCAACCACCACCACCCCCTCAACCACCACCACACCTCAACCTCACACCACCACTACCTCAGCCCTCAACCACCACCACTACCTCAACCCCCACCACTACCTCAACCACCACCTCAACCCTCACCACCACACCACCTCACACCACCACCCACCTCAACCCTCAACCACCACCACTACCTCAACTCTCAACCACCACCTCAACCCTCAACCACCACCACCACCTCAACTCTCAACCACCACCTCAACCCTCAACCACCACCACTACCTCAACCCTCAACCACCACCACCACCACTACCTCAACCACCACCACTCCTCACCCCACCCCTCAACCCCCACCCACCACTACCTCAACCACCACCACTACCTCACACCCACCACTACTCAACCACCACCTCAACCACCACCTCAACCTCAACCACCACCACCACCTCAACCTCACCCCACCACACCTCACACACGACCACTACCTCAACCCGCAACCACCACTACTCTCCCCCACCACACACACAACCCCTCACACTACCTCAACCACCACCACTACCATCAACCCTAACCACCACACCACCTCAACTCTCAACCACACCACCACCTCAACCGTCACCACACCACTAACCTACAACACCACCACTACCTCACCCTCAACCACCACCTCCTCAACCTCAACTACCACCACTACCTCAACCACCACACCACTCACCTCACCACCACCACCACCATTCCCCTCACCTCAACCACCCCCAAAATCCTAACCCTCACCCCCACCACCACAACCCTCAACCACCACCCCCACCCCAACCCCAACCCCCCACTACCCCCAACCTCAAACCCCCAACCCCCACTACCTCAACCCCAACCCCCACCCTCCTCAACCCCCACCACGCTATCTTGAGAGCGACATTGGGGACTACTTTAGAATTCCTTTTGTGTTCTTTCTTTTTTGTCTTTTGAAGGTGGACAAAAAGTGTTTTTTTTTTAGGGTTCGGATTTTCTTTTTCTCTAGTTAAGTCCCAAATGAATAAAAATATATAATACAAGTAATTATGCTCTTTAATTCGTCAAACAAGCCATTTAAATACACTCAACTCACACTCTCCCCTCTCTCTCTCCTCATGTCTTGTCACCCCCCCCNACCCCCCCCTCCAGGCAAACCGTTCCCAAACTCCAACCCCCGGGACACACCAATATGGCAGAAGGAGGGGGGGGTCTTGTAACAGGATGTGGCAACACTTGACTTCTTCCTTCCCCCTTACCTTTTTCACCCCCCCCTTCTCTCCTTCACCCCCTTTTCTCCCCTTCACCCCCCCCTTTCTTCCTTCACCCCCCCCTTTCCCCTTCCTCTCCCCTTTCCCTTCTCTCCCCCCCTCCTTCAAAAAAAGGGGCAACAACCTCCCTCCTCCTCCTCCATGCTACACTAGGGGGAAAAAGTTGTTATGTCCGTAATTATAGTGCTTCCCTGCGACTAGAACTTCTGTTGTATTTACTACCCCTACTTTTTTGTATAAAATACTACTCTACTATT
>JACEEZ010023435.1:67500-77500 GCA_016584305.1 Chionoecetes opilio | reverse complement strand
GAGAGAGAGAGAGAGAGAGAGAGAGAGAGAGGAGAGAGAGAGAGGAGAGAGAGAGATATAATAGAGAAGAGAGATAAGCGTTAGTTTTGTAGTAAGGGGTTAGTGAATTAGTTAATGAAGCAAAGAGGAGAGAGAGCGAGAGCTAGAGAGAGAAGAGAGAGAGAGAGAGAGAGAGAAGGTTTCGAGTGAAGGGGTGAGTGAATGAGTTCATGAAGCGAGGAGAGAGAGATGAGAGAGAGAGAGAGAGAGAGAGAGAGAGAGAGAGAGAATGATCATGCGTCTCTATAAATATGATATCAAATACAAAACAAAGAATTAAGTTAGTTGCGCCTCTTCTCTCTCTAACCTTAGTGCGGTTATCAGGAGGTGACTAAGAGAAGAGCGGGTGGAGAGAGAGTGGTTTACGGAGGCTGACGTGACCGACTCTCTCTCTCTCTCTCTTCTCCTCTAACTAAGTACTAGTTGTATAATCGTCTTTTCTTTAAAAGGATGGCTTGACCTCACTTTAAATCGCCATACCACACCACAACAACACATCATGTGTTGTGTGTGTGTGTGTGTGTGTTTGTGTGTGTGTGTGTGGAGAGGGAGATTTTAAATAAACGCTTAAGCCTAAATAGCAAGAGAGAGGGGAAAGGAATATACGGTAAGTAAAGAGAGAGAGATGGCAACACTGCTAAACCGTCAACCACCACTCCATATCCTTCAAAGCCACCCCACTACCACTCCCTCAACCACCACCACTACTCAACCACCACCACCACTCACTCCGTCAATACCCCACCACTACCTTCAAACCATCACACTACCTCACCACACCACTACCACTACCTTCAACCACCACCACTACCTTCCACACCCCCACACATAACCCTCAACCACCACCCACCCTACCTTCACCACCACCATTACTCCTCAACGCAACCTAACACACGCTTCACCCCACCACTACCACTACTTAACTACCACCACTAACCACTACACCACTCACACTACCTCAACCACCACCACTACCCACAACCAACCACGCACTTACCACAACCACCACTAACACATCACCACCACACTCACCTCAACACACCACCACTAACCTCGAACCATCCAGCCACGTACCCTCAAGCCACCACCACTACCTCACCCGCACCACTACCTCAACCACCACCACTCAAACTTCAAACCACCCCACGTACCTCAACCACACCCCTGTACCCTCAACACCACCACTATCCTCGAACCCCATACCACTAATACCTCACCACCACCACTACCGCTCAACCACCACGCCACTACCACACTCCCCTCAAACCACCACCACTACCCGCACACCACCAACTACCTCAACCACCACCAACCACATTCCTTTCAACCACCACCACTACCTCAACCACCAACCACTACCCACTAACCACCACCTACTACCTCACCACCACCACTACCTCGAACCACCACCACGAACTGTTACCACCTACCTTCACCACCACCACTACCCCACAATCGACACACCACACTTCAACCACTCACCACTACCTCATCACCATCCACTCTACCAGCATCACCACTGGGAAGGAGGGACCTCATCAGCCACCACTTCTACTCACATCACTACTTCAAATCACCACACTTTTTCTTCAACCACCACACCACTACCTTCAACCATGCACCACTACCCACAACCCCCACCACTACCACAACACCACCACTACCTTCACACACCAGCTATCTACCCTCCACCACACCACCCTACCCTCAACCACCACCACCACTACCCTTCATACCACCACCACTACCCTCAACCACCCCACTACCGTCAACCACCACACCACGACCTCAACCACACGCACCACTACCTCTCACCACCACACCACTCCTGTCATCCCTCACCACACTCAACCACCTACCACTACCTCAACCCCACCACTCCTCAACCACCCCACTACCTTCAACCACCAGGCACCTACTACCTCCCACCACCACCTAAACCTCAACCCCCACCACTAACACCTTCAACCACCACCACTACCTCAACCACCAAACTACCTCAACCATCACCTACTACCTTCTACCACCATCCACTACCTCAACCAAACTACATTCCTAACTCTACCTCAACCACCTACATTCCTACGCTACCTCACTATTCTTGTAATGTCCTCGCGCCCCTCAACACACACTACACACACACGACCTTCACCTCCTCGCTCACAAACCACCTGCTATCTCTCTCTCTCCTCTCGTCTCTCTCTCTCTCTCTCTCTCTCTCTCGTCTCTCCAAAAAAATGTAGTAGTTTTGATATTCTATGCAATCTCTCTCTCTCTCTCTCTCTCTCCTCTCTCTCTCTCCTCAGACTCCTAGAAATAATCCCGTTTTACAATTTTCAGGTGTAGATAATCGGGGGCGTTGCTTTCTTCACATTATATTTTGTTCCTACGATTATTTTGACAATTTTTACGTATGTATTTTATAATAATTCAAACTGGGTGTTTATGATCTTTTTTTTTCCGTATTTTCTCACTCCGTATTTTAACGTATTTCAAGACATATTCTGAGTTTCTTTCCCCATGTGTCTCAACTCCTCCTTCTTTCTCCCCTTGCTTTTCCCTCGCTTTTCGCCTCAGTACCCTCCTCCCTCTGTATCTTAATGTTTTTCCTCAACCCTCCTCGGTTTCCCTCCCTTCTTCCTTCTCCCCTATCCCCCCCTTCCTTCCCGTCCTCCTCCCCCCCTTCCTTCCTATCCCTCATGGTATTTATTGCACCCAGAAAATCGGTTGGTAGTTCAGCCCACGGTAGCCATCTAGGAGTGGAAAGTTTGTTATAAGGGAAAGATCAGTGGGAGTTTTAAATTCATATCTTGTTTCTGTCTGAAGTAGTACAGAAATTATACTTTTTAATACTTCATACTTTGATAAGATTTATACATAGGTAATACTTTTCTATCCGTTCATTTTAGCATGGTTATATATATCATTCCTTTATTATTTTGTAATCCCTGATCCGACCCTTGATTCAATTTATATGCTGTGTTTTTGTTCTTATTGTTGAAGGGTGGACTGTTTTTAGCACCTTCCCACCTACTTTAAACGAAACTGTTTACCACCTACCACACACACTACACTCAACCCTCAACCACCACCAAAACCCCCCTCAACCACCGACACACAACCTCAACCCTCAACACCACCAATACCTCAGCCATCACCACCACCATACCTCAACCCCCGACCTACTCCTCAACCCCACCTCAACCCTCAACCACCCACCACCGACCTCAACACCCCCAACACCACCGTCAACCCTCAACCACCACCACTACCTCAACTCTCCACCACCACCTCGACCCTCAACCACCACCACCCGCTTCACTCCTCAACCACCACCTCACCCTACAACCACCACCACTACCTCACGCCTCAACCACACCGCCACCACTAACCTCAACCACCACGCACTACCTCAACCACCACCTACTACCTCACCCCCGCAACACCACCCACTCACCTCAACCACCACCACTACCTTCACCACCCACCACTACTCAACCCACACCTCAACCACCACCTCACCTCAACCACCCACACACCTCAACCCTCAACCACCACCACCATACCTCAACCACCCACCACTACCTCAACCCCCCACCACCACTACCTCACCCCCACCACCCACACACCACCCCTCACCACTTACTCAACCACCGACCTACTACCTCAACCCTCAATCCCACCGGACATCCACCTCAACTCTCAACCACCACCACCACCTCAACCCTCAACCACCACCACTACCTCAACCACCACCACTACCTCAACCCTCAACCACCACCACTACCTCAACCCTCAACCACCACCACTACCTCAACCACCACCACCACCTCACCCTCAACCACCACCACCACACACCATCCTCAACCCTCAAGCCACCCCCCACTCCATCAACCCTCACCACCAACCACCACAACCCTCAACCACCACACCAACCTCAACCCTCAATCCACCCCACTACTCAACCTCCACCCTCAACCACCACTACCTCACCCGCAAGCCACGCACGGCTGGCGTGCCCTGTCAACCCCCACCACGCTAGTCTTGAGAGCGACTATTGGAGACTACTTGAGAATTACCATTATTGTGTTCTTTTCTTTTTCGTCTTTTGAAGGGTGGACAACAAGTGTTTTTATGAGGGTTCGTATTTTCTTTTTCTCTAGTTAAGTCCTAAATGACATAAAAATATATAATACAAGTAATTATGATCTTTAATTCGTCTAAACAAGCCATAAACTATCACTCACACTCACACATCTCCTCTCTCTCTACTCACTAGCACCATGTCTTGTCACACTCTCCTCTCGTCTCTCTCTGTGTTTGTGTGTGTGTGTGGTGTAGGAGGCTAGGGAGCAGAGAGAGAGAGATGAAGAGAGTACAGAAGTATGAGAGTACTCTATTAGATAAGAGAGAGCGATAAGAGAAGAGAGAGAGAGAGAGAGAGAGGAGAGAGCGGAGAGAGGAGCGAGAGAGGAGCAACACGAGATGATATGAGTGCTGAGGATATGACAAAAACTGGACATCAGCGCTTGGGCAGGGAGGATGAAGATCACTTAGGAAGGGAGGAATAGTAAAGGAGGTGGAGAGAAGGAGGCAATAATAAGTGCTATGAGGAGATAGAACTATATAATACAGACCCCCTCAGGCTAAACAACCCTTCTTCGCTCCTCCTCACTCTCCTACCATCTTCCCATCAGTCGTAGGCAGACGTCACGTTGCCCTTCATATATGATATCTTGTTCCGCTTTGCTCCTCCATTCCTGTCTTTTCCCCCTCCTCCATCATAACTATCTACCAACACCACCTTGCCACGTATTCAAACCGTACCCCAATCCAATCATCTGACTTCTATAACCAACTACTTAATACACTAGACTGTACGACTTGACTAACTACTACTACCACCAATCTATACTAACCTTCTAATACTAACTATACCACCACAATCACTACTATCCTGACGACTCTACTATACCGTCTACCACCATCACCAGTTATTCACCACTACTACCACTACCAACCACTACTACTACTACTACCATCACTACTAATACTACTTATACTATACTTATACTACTACTACTGCCTTTTTTAACAACCACCACTACTAACTAGTTTTCTGACTACCCCACAAGCGTCGGCCGTCTCAAGTCATATCTGTCTTGTCTGTCCTTTCTTATGTGTTTGGTTGTGAAGAGAGAAGAAGAGAGAGAGAGAGAGAGGAGAGGAGAGAGAGAAGAGTAGAGGTAGAGAGAGGGAGAGAGAGAGAGAGAGAGAGAAAAGAGAGAGATATAGAGAGATAGAGAGAGAGAGCGAGCGAGAAGAGAGAGAGAGAGAGAGGAAGAGAGAGAGAGACGAGAGAGAGAGATGAGAGATAGAGAGGATAGAGCGAGAGAGAGAGAGAGATTGAGAAACATAGAAAGATGCTACAAGACAGGAAATACAGAATAAAGGAGTAAATTATTGTTACAACGACGATTTTTTTCTTCTTCTCTCTCTCTCTCTCTCCTTCCTTCCTCGGTTCCTCTAATCACCTCCCTCCATCTTTCCCTCCCACGCCCCCCCCCCTCCTTCTCTTCCTCCCACATTCCCTCCTCCTCCTCCTCCTCCCTCCTTCTTCATATCCTCCTCCTCCTCCATTGCCGACTCTTCCTCCTCCTCCCTTATTCCCTCCTTTGTCTACCTCCTTCCCACAATCATTATTTACTATTTACCTCCTGATCCTTACTTCTTCTCTCTACTCGTCTCTCTCTCTCTCTCTCTCTCTCTCTCTTCTCTCTCTCCCTCTCTCTCATCGCTCGCATCGCTCTCTCTCTCTCTCTTAGCTGTCTCTCTTCTTCTTGTAGACGTAACATTTCTTCTTACCTTTTTTTTATTCGACCTACGTGTTCTGGTCATTTCCGGTGTCCTGAGAGAGAGAGAGAGAGAGAGGAGAGAGAGAGAGAGAGAGAGAGTTAGAGAGAGAAAAGAAGAGAGACAGAGAGAGAGGGGTGTGTGTATCATGTCTAACTTTCCAACTTCTGAAGATATTATGACCTCAAATTGCGAAGAAAACAGATGAGGAGGATAGGAAGAAGTAGGAGGAGGGATGATGAAACGAGGAAGGAGGAAGAGGAAAAGCGGTGGAAAGAGGAGATGGAGGAGTGGGACGGAGGAGGAGGGTGAGGAGCGAGTGGGCGTAGGAGGAGGAATGAAGAGAAGAAAGAGGAGAGAGGAGGAGGTGGCGAAGGAAAATTGTTGAGGATAATGATAAAGGACGATGAACATTTACGAAGATGAGGCAGAAGAAAGAGAAGGAGGAAGATGAAAGAATTGCTAGGAAGAGGAAGAAGAAGTAGAAGGAAAAGAAGAGGAAGGAGGCGGAAAGAGGAAGAAAAAGAGGAGGAGGGAGGAGTAGAACAAAAAAGGGGAGGAGGAGGATGATAGAAGATGAAGGATCAAAAAGGGAGGATGGGAGAGAAAGAGGAGGAAGGGTGGTATCATCCTTGTACCACGAGTTCAAGTTTTTTAAAATCACAAACCACACCCATCCCCACACACAGGAAAAACACATAAGACTATAGAAGAACAAATACCCAAACAATGAACAGCAAGGAACTCCAGAACAAAATATAACTAATGACTAAAACAAAAACTACAATAAACAAATACACAACCAATAACAGAATACAAGTAATACTCAATGATTACATATAAAGTGAGATGTATTAATTAGAAACCAAAGGCCACTAGAAAACGTTATCTAGTTAATAGTTATTTAAAGACCAAGAAATTATCAGCCAAGGATGAAATTTAGGTCACGGCAGATCAGAACACAAAGGAGAGAAAAAAAGAGAGAAATTAAAGAAAGAAAGAAAGAAAGAATGGATGAGAAAATTAAGAAAGAAAGAAAAAATGGAGAAAAAAATGAGAAAAGAAAGAAAGAAAGGATGATAAATGGAGAGAAAATGGAGAGAAAAAAAGAGAGATAAAGAAAGAAAGAAAGAAAGGATGAGAAAATTAAGAGAAACAAAGAAAGAAAGAAAGGAGAGAAAAAGAGAGAAAGAAAGAAATAATGGAGTAAAAAATGAAAGAATGAAAGAATGTATGAAAAAAAATAAGAGAAAATTAACTTCCTCGCTCGATCAGTTGTGGACATGCCTGAGGGGAGAGAGAGAGAGAGAGAGAGAGAGAGAGAGAGAGAGAGAGAGAGAGAGAGAGAGAGAGAGAGAGAGAGAGAGATAACGGTGCTATGGTTATGGAGGTAGGGACTAATCACCTTTCTCTCTCTCTCTCTCTCTCTCTCTCACACCATTTCCTTTTTTTATTCGTTTTAACCCTATTAGTTATATTGAAGATTTTCTTTTGTTCGATTAATTTTTTTTTTTTTTTCGTTTTCTAATATCTTTTTTTTCATGTTTTTTCTTTTTTTATTGATAATTTCTTTATTTTTCATTTTTCGAATCAATATTATTCTTGTTTTTTTTTTTTTCTCAACTTTTAATGATCCTTTTCAACACATGTTTTCCCTTTTGGACAGATTTTTTTTCTTTTCTCGAAACATGATATTTTTTTCAATCGATAAAATAAAATTACCTCCTTTTCGTGTCCATCAAACCAAAAGGCTGATGATAAAGTCACTATCATCGTATTAAGTCACAAAAGTCACTATCATCACATTAAGTCACTATCATTGCATTAAGTTACATAAGTCACTATCATCGCATTAAGTCACACAAGTCACTATCATCAAATTAATTCACTAAAGTCACTATCAACGCATTAAGTCACTATCATCGCATTAAGTCAATAAACTCACTATCATCGCATTAACACAAAAACAACGGCACATTCCTCACCCAATTAATTCCACAAACGTCCTATCGGTGTGAGAAGAATTAAAACAGCGATAACTAGGGGGGGGGCACTCAGTAGAGCGCATACCTCCGGCCGAATATTTCATCAATTGGCTGCCATGGCAACAGTTGTCAATAGATTTCATCCAAAATTAAATCAGTTCTTCCTTATACCAAATAGACTTGGTATACCGAGTTTGGTCCAAATCTATTCGTAACTTTTCGAGAAATCCTGTACACTAACAAACAGACAGACAGACAGACAGACAGATCGGGGTGAAAACATAACTCCTCCAGCTTGGCGTTGGCGGAGGCAATAAAATCACGTTTCCCGGAATAAAACAAAACAAAAACAACGACGCACTTTCTCTATTAACTTTTTCCTAATATTCATGTCTGTTTACTTTTAACACAAACAAACCATTGAATCAAATAATGTTTACCGTTTCTGGTCTACTTACAAAATCCAACTGTTTTTATCGTTGTGGTCAGTGAGTGTGTAATTGTGTAAAGCTTTCCCTCTCTCTCTCTCTCTCTCTCTCTGGAGGAAACTAGAAGGAAGGAATAAGAATGAAAATAAGGAAAAGTGGAAGGAGAAATAGGAGGTGAGGAAGAGAGAAAGGAGGAGAAATAGGATAAAAAGGAAGAGAAGGAGGAAGAAAAGGAAGTGTGGTGAAATTAAGAAAAGAAAGAGAAATAGGAGAGAGAAGGAAGAAAGGAGGAGAAATAGGAGAAAGAAGGAAGAAAGGAGGAGAAATAGGAGAGAGAAGGAAGAAAGGAGGAGAAATAGGAGAGAAGGAAGAAAGGAGGAGAAATAGGAGAGAGAAGAGGAAAATAAAGAAGAATGGTGAAATTAAGAAAAGAAGAAAGAGAAATAGGAGAGAGAGGAGAAGGAATAGGAGAGAAAAAGGAAGAGGAAGTGAAGGAAGAGTTGTGAAAATGAGGAAATAAAGAAGAAGAAATAAATGAGGAAGAGAGAAAGAAGGAGGAATAGGAGAAAAAGGAAGAGAAGGAGGAAGAAAAGGAAGTGTGGTGAAAATGACGATAAATAGGAGAGAAAAAGGAAGAAGAGGAAGAAAAGAGGAAATATAGGAGAGAAAGGAAGAAGAGGAGGAAGAGAAGAGTGCTTGTCTAGATACTGCTTGGTGTTGCACGCGTGGTAGGGAGGAAGCGAGGGAGGAAGGAAGAGGAAGAGGAAGAGGAAGGGAGGGAGGAAGAGGGGAAAATAATGCTTTGTTGTATGGTTTCTAGCGGAAGAAGTCACCTCTCCCTCCCTCTCTCCCCTCCCCTCTCCCCCCTTCCTTTCCCCTCTCTCTCCCCTTCCCCTTTCCCCCTTTCCAAGTAAGTACAGTGTCCTCAGATTAGCTATAACTTACATCATGTGTGTGTGTGTGTGTGTGTGTGTGTGTGTGTGTGTGTGTGTGTGTGTGTGTGTAAACTTATATATACGTATATATATATATATATATATATATATATATATATATATATATATATATATATATATATATATATATATATATATTTCGCGTTCAGCTCACAACTTATTTCTACCACAGCCACACTTACCACAGCCACATTTACAAGTTATTGTAAATGGATTTATCTACAATTATATCCCCATCATTTCCAATGGACCAATTTACTCACACCTAAAACACGGAGTATTATAAAGCTTTGGGTGCAATATAGGCTACATATCACTGTACTCATATTCTTTTTGCTGAGAAATGCACCATAAATGAAATATATGGCCTTTTTGGGGCCAAAATATCACAACACGGCGGAACGCGCTGTGACGTAGTAACTGCAAACTCAGATCTCGCCTGATCAGCTGATCGGCTTGTTTTGGCTCAGCAAACCGCAAATTATAGTTTTATTTTACTAACCTAACTAACTTGCATTACCCCTACTACCGCAAGATGACCAGTAATCCTCCTTCAAGTGATGTAGTAGGTATTCACTGTGTTTGTGAATATGTAAGTTGTAGTTTATAAGGAAAAAGTGGATAGACAGAGCAAAGTGGCCCGTGACACCAGACAAGTGATGACTTCTGGGATCGGCATTCCTTATAGGGAGCTTAAATGAACCTGCAATGACATGTACAGCTAGACAGATAGACGAAC
>JACEEZ010023435.1:57500-62500 GCA_016584305.1 Chionoecetes opilio | reverse complement strand
TCTATCTATGTGTCAATTAATTTATCTATCAATATCTTAATCTGATCACTTTTTTTTTTTTTTTTTTTTACTAAACTTTACTCCTTTTACTAAACTGAAACTTTTCTTAAATTGCAAAAAAACGGGAAACATCAAAATTTTACAAAACTTTTTTATAACGTTAATTACCTGTGGACACTACCGTAGATAACACTATAGTCGCCAGTCACTCGCCACTGCACTAATGTCGCCAGGTCACAATATATTACGAATTTTACCATCACTACAGACTTTATGTGCCACTGAAGATGATACACAGTAGTTTATATCATGTACATCACACTACATGTCTTCAGTGGCACATAAAAGTCTGTAATGATGCCAAAATTCGTAATATATTGTGCCTGGCGACATTAGTGCAGTGGCGAGTGACTGGCGACTATAGTGTTATCTACGGTACCTGAGTAACAAGAAGGTGATATAACTAATGTCTATAATAAAGGTGATCATTATAAGGTCTAACTTTCATTATTCCTTATCATTATCTTCATTATCTTCCTTACTGTCATTATTCTTTTCTTCATTATCTTATCTTATGTATGTAATGATGTCTATAGAAGGTGATATAATGTCTATAATGTCATACACACATCATTTTAGGGACACACGATGATACGGAGATGAACGCTGTGGCAAGTAATGTTATGAGTATGACGTACTTCTCTCTCTCTCTCGTTATATATCATCTCTCTCTCTCTCTCTCTCTCCTCTCTCTTTATGTATTCATCTCTCCCTCTCTCTCTCTCTCTTTATGTATTCATCTCTCTCTCCTTATGTATTCAACTCTCTCTCGTTATATTCACCTCTCCTCTGTATATTCATCTCTCTCTCTCTCTCTCTCTCTCTCTCTCCTCTCTCTCTCTCACCTTTTACTCCTGCCCAGCTCCCTCGCCAGCAGTGTTGCCATATCGGGAGTCCAGGATATGGATAGACAGTTGGCATTACACTATTTCATAAACATTCACATTCTATCATTTTTTTCTTGTCAACTACGATTTTCTCCTTGATCTCAATTTGTTTAAAGGGATTTCAGACTTCTTTTAATTTTTAGTATATTAAATTTTTTTGTATTGGTAATCTTGTTTGGAGTGAATGAAAAGGAGAATAAAGGAGAATAGAAGGAGATGAAGGAGAATAGAAGGAGATGAAAGGAGGTGGAGTGACGGTTGGAGGAGGAGGAGGAGAGGAGGAGGAGGAGGAGGAGGAGAAGGAGAAGGAGAAGAGAGAAGAAGAAGAGGAGAGGAGAGAGAGAGGAGGAGAGAGAAGAGAAGGAAGGAGAAGAGAGAGAGAAGAGAGAAGAGAAGAAGAAGAAGAAGAAGAAAAGAGGAGAAGAAGAAGAGGAGAAGAAGAAGAGAAAGAAGAAGAGAAGAAGAAGAAGAAAGAGTACAGAAAGGATGGAAGTAGCAAAAGGAGGAAAGGGAAGAGAAGAAGAAGAAGAAAAAGAAGAAGAAGAGAGGAGAGAGGAGGAGGATAAGAGAGGAAGTAGGAAGAAGGAGGAGAGGAGGAGGAGAGGAGGAGGAGGAGGTGTGTAAGGATCAAGCTATAGGAAAATGATTAGCGATATTGAGCTTTATGAGTCATTATTTTTTCTCTCTCTCTCTCTCTCTCTCTCTCTCTCTCTCTCTCTCCGGTTATTTCCTCTCACCTGTTCCTAATAGTTCTCTTCCCTTCCTCTCTTCCTTCCTTCCTTCCCTCCCTTCTTTCATCTCTCCTTCCTTCCCTCCCTCCCTTATTTCCTTCCTCTCCCTTCCTATCATGTCTTATCTCCTTCTCTCCCTTCCTTCCCTTTCCCCCCTTCTCCTCTCCCTCCTTTCTTCCTTCCTTCTCCTTCCTCTTCCTTCTTCCTTCCTTCCTTTCCCCCTTCTCCTCTCCCTCCTTTCCTTCCTTCCTCCCCTCCCTCTCTTCTCTTTCCCCCTTCTCCTCTCCTTTCCTTCCTTCTTTCCCTCCTTCCTTCTCTCCTTCCCTCTCCCTCCTTTCCTTCCTTCTTCCCTTCCTTCCTCTCCCTCTTCCCTTTCCCCCTTCTCCTCTCCTCCTTCCTTCCTTCTCTCCCTTCCTTCTTTCCTTCCTCTCCCTCTCTTCCCTTTCCCCCCTTCTCCTCTCCTTCCTTCTTTCCTTCCTTCCTTCCTTCCTCTCCTTCCTTTCTCTGCTGCCTAACCAACCATGTTTCCCTTCCAATCAAACGTCTTCATTTCCCTTAAAAAAAAAAAATAATAAAACGTGAGAATCCATTGTTCCGTGTGTGTGTGTGTGTGTGTGTGTGTGTGTGTGTGTGTGTGTGTCGGTTTCGCACAATTGAATTCTTAGAAAACAAAGGAGTGTTAGGAAGGTTATTGTAAAAGATGAGTTAATGTGTGTGTATGCGAACACACACACACGTACACACACACGCACACACACACGCACACACACACATACACACACACAGAGGTAAAGTGACTCACCTATCTTCACCTTTACCACCTCGACCACCTACACACACACACACATACACACACACACACACACATACACACATACACACTTACACACACGCACGCACATACACATGAATCATCCCGGAACAAGAATGCAAACGATAACACCGCTCTCTCTCTCTCTCTCTCACACACACACACACACACACACACACACACACACACTTAAAAAAAAAACTTTCCATCACAATACGTTTTTTTTCTATTTTTATCGTATTTTACACAATTCTAAACTTTTTTCTTTTCCATAAATTTTCTTCACATCTACAAAACACAAAAGATGAGAGAGAGAGAGAGAGAGAGAGAGAGAGAGAGAGAGAATAACAAACTCTTTCTCATCTTCTCTTCTACCTTTCCCTCCCACCACCACTCCCATCTTACCTGGCCAGACCGAACACAGGTAAGGCAAACACACACACACACACACACACACACACCTGACCTCACACCCCCACCCCCACACACACACACCATCACTACTCACCTAATACTGAACGTCCGGCCATTAACTTTCCTCCCATGGTAAACAAAACACGTCAAAATGCAGGAAATAAATAAAAAAAAGTATGAACACACTAGCACTCGCAGTCCCCGCAGCGCACCGGGCCGCGTCTCATCGCTACACTGGACACACACACACACTGAGGTAACGCCGCTCACCTGTGCCGCCTCGCGTGGTTCCCGCCAGAGGGAAGCACCTGGCGGGACCCTATGACAGAAAACCTCGTATTCTTTATGGTAGACTGTAGAAAATTGAGGTTTGGTCTGTTTCTACTGCTTGTTTTACCGTAGATAACAGTAAAGTCGCCAGGACAACTATTTTTTCTGTTTATAGACGTGTGGTGGCGTTAATAGTTACATTTCTACATCCATGATTTCAGGACAGTTAGAAGGGGCTATCTGGAGAGTCTGTCATTTTGTCTTCATCTGTGTCATATTATGGCTATAAATGAACAAATGACAAAAATATCTACTAAGTGGCTACCAATAATAAAGTCGCCATCTAGTGTTTATTTACTGAGTGTCCTCCGGCAGCCGTCGTCGCCCGAAAAAAAACCACGTAGTGAAATTTGAAACCGTATATACTCGCAGCTACAAAGCATAAAACAACGCTGAAACAGAGTAGATTATACAGTCATGATATAAACTACTGTGTATCATCTTCAGTGGCACATAAAAATCAGTAGTAATGCTATAATTCGTAATATATGGCGCCTGGCGACATGATTGCAGGTGGCGACTTTACTGTTATCTACGGTAGAAAATTTGTCGGTTTTACAACTTTTTAGATTAGGAATTTGACTATTACCTACCAGTGGCGCCACCAGGAAATGTTGACACGGGTGGCCAAGGCTGGACACATATATATCTAGTGTGGGGTGGCCATGGCATAACCCTTCCAATAGACGATAAAATGTTCATTAATTAAATCTCTAACTCAGATCTGGGGTGCCCACAGGGGTGGCCAATGAGATTAAAGGTGTGGCCACTCCAGGCCACCCATAGATCCGCCACTGACTACTACTACTACCGTCAAATTCAATAACACTATTTTTGCCACTGCACTGATGTTGCCAGGCGACATATATATATTACGAATTTTAGCATCACTAGTCACTGCAGACTTGTATGTGCCACTAAGACAGGTACATAATATAAACTACTGTGCATGCCTCTTTAGTGGTACATACAAGTCTGTTGTGATGCTAAAATTCGTAATATATGGCGCCTGGCGACATTAGTGCAGTGGCGACTATAGTGTTGTTGACTGTACTACTACTATTGTTTCTTACCTGTTTCGTTGTCTTGCTAGGACAGTCTAGCTTCTTTGTTGCCTCTTCTTCATTTCCTTTTAATCCACATTTTGTTATAGTCACATTTTTCCAAAGTTTGTTTCATCACTTCTTTACCAAATGACTTTATTTTCATCTTGACCACATTGTTATTTTCACATCCTTTTCACATTCTTTTAGCATTACATTTTTTTTCCACATTCTGATAATATTTGCATCTTTTCGACACTAGTTTCACATCTTTTTCCACATCTTTTCCAGATTTTATAATTCACATATTTTCCCACATTCAATAGTTTTCGCATTATTTCCATATTGATGCATTTCACAACGTCAACTTAAGTCATCATTGCGTCATTAGTCATCACTCCTATGAATGCACGTGTTGTCATGGTAACCGCGCACACACACACACACACATACACACACTAACAAACACAAATAAACAACTAACAGACATACAGACGCATACAGACAGACAGACAACGTAAACTGGGTCATTATTAAGGTCAAACGAGGTCACATTCATCTTCATAATAACAAATTAATGCACAAATAAAATAAATCAGATTTTTAATTAAAGAGCGTGAAGCAGCGTTGTCAAGGTTTGTTTGTTTACATGGAGACAATGTTGCCAAGAAATTTTTTTTCTCTCTCTCTCTCTCTCTCTCTCTCTCTCTCTCTCTCTCTCTCT
>JACEEZ010023435.1:47500-52500 GCA_016584305.1 Chionoecetes opilio | reverse complement strand
CGATGACAGGAGGAAGGAAAGACTGCCGACACCAACGCCAACTTTAGGAGCGGTGAAGAGAACGTGAGTGTGGTATATAGTTGTAGTAGTAGTTATAGTAATAGTAGTAGTAGTAGTAGCAGTAAGTTATAGCAGTAGTGGTGGTAGTAGTAGTTATAGTAATAGTAGTAGTAGTAGTAGTAGCAGTAAGTTATAGTAGTAGTGGTGGTAGTAGTAGTTGTTGTTGTGGTAGTAGTAGTAGTAGTAGTTATAGTAATAGTAGTAGTAGTAGTAGCAGCAGTATGTTATAGTAGTAGTGGTGGTAGTAGTAGTTGTTGTTGTGGAGATAGTAGTAGTAGTAGTAGTAGTTATAGTAATAGTAGTAGTAGTAGTAGCAGTAAGTTATAGTAGTAGTGGTGGTAGTAGTAGTTGTTGTTGTGGTGGTAGTAGTAGTAGTAGTTATAGTAATAGTAGTAGTAGTGGTAGCAGTAAGTTATAGTAGTAGTGGTGGTAGTAGTAGTTGTTGTTGTGGTGGTAGTAGTAGTAGTAGTAATAGTAATAGTAGTAGTAGTAGTAGTAGTAAGTTATAGTAGTAGTGGTGGTAGTAGTAGTTGTTGTTGTTGTGGTAGTAGTTGTTGTTGTGGTGGTAGTAGTTGTTGTTGTGGTAGTAGTAGTAGTTGTTGTTGTTGTTGTGGTAGTAGTAGTAGTAATGAAATCATCCTTTTCTAATATTTTTTTCTAATTCGTATTGTTTTTTTTATCGGTGTTCTAAACTATTATTATAAAGGTCCCAAATTTTCTTACATCCAGGACCCCCTAAAGACCAACTAAGCGAGGACCCCCCTAAGAAAAGTAATTAATAATATATGTCAATAAAACAAATAAAAAAGGCAAATTAATAATACATAGATAATTGAAAAATGAAAATACGAATGAATAAACTATATATGACAGAAAATAAATAAATACATGACCAATAAAATGTAATAACAATAATAATAGTAATGGCGAAAATGAAAAAAAAATTAACAATAACAATGATTAACTCTGTCTGTGGATTATTGGCATTGCTCCTCATGACATTATTGATAAGTAATAAACATTGGCAGCAGCAGCAGCAGCAGCAGCAGCAGTACCAGGTTCAAGGCCAAACTGTTCCAAACTGTTGTCATATAATTAAGTACCGGGATTCCAAGTAGGCAAGTCACGAACAAACACGCAATGCCCCCCCCCCCCCGCCTCTCTCTCTCTCTCTCTCTCTCTCTCTCTCTCTTCTCTCTCTCTCTCTCTCTCTCTCTCTCTCTCTCTTCTCTCTCTCTCTTCTATATTATATATATATATATATATATATATATATATATATATATATATATATATATATATATTTCTTAAATTCTAGAAAATTGATATTTTGTATAAGTGTACAAAGTTGCTATTTTCTCGGTTATTTACCAATCAATATTTTATTGCTTTACGTCAAATGATAGCCCTTAGTCTACTATATATTTACTTCTCTATACCTCTTGCACGTCTCTGCCTTAGTTTGTTAGTTATTCACCTATATATAATATAATATATATATATATATATATAATATATATATATATATATATATGATTTCTTAAATTCTAGAAAATGATATTTTGTATAAGTGTACAAAGTTGCT
Source organism: Chionoecetes opilio (assembly GCA_016584305.1). NCBI lineage: Eukaryota > Metazoa > Arthropoda > Malacostraca > Decapoda > Majidae > Chionoecetes > Chionoecetes opilio. Next base: position 50,855 of record JACEEZ010023435.1, on the reverse strand, counting down.
ATTTCTCGGTTATTACCAATCAATATTTTATTGCTTTACGTCAAATGATAGCCCTTAGTCTACTATATATTTACTTCTCTATACCTCTTGCACGTCTCTGCCTTAGTTTGTTAGTTATTGAGAAAAACGTGATTTGAAAAAGAAATCAAGAAAATATTGCCAATAATGCAACATTTTTTTAAATACGTATAGATTTGCTTGAAAATTTGTTCCTAATAGTTTTCGGGCATGCTGAACACGAATCTGGAATTAGTTTTCAGCTTCAAATTCTAATTTGTGATTTTTAAGGAATATCATGAAGTATGTCATTGTGAATTGGCTGAAATAGGGACTTCTAATCATTGTAATTGAAAACTGATTCCAGATTCGTGTTCAGCATGCCCGAAAACTGCTTTAGCAAATTTTCAAGCAAATCTATTATTAAAAAATATTGCAAAATTATGCAGTATTTTTTCAAAAACGTATAGATTTGCTTGAAAATTTGCTTCTCCCCTTGCAAAATTTGCAATATTTTTTGAAAAATAGATTTGCTTGAAAATTAGTCCCTAGCAGTTATCGGGCATGCTGAACACGAATCTGGAGTCAGTTTTCAGTTACAATGATTAGAAGTCCCTATTTCAGCCAATTCACAATGACATGATACTTCCAGATATTCCTTAAAAATCACAAATTAGACAAAACTTACTACAAGACATAAAAATATGATAGGCATTGCTAGATTAATCATTATTTCAATACAACGATCAGTATTAGTATTTTCAGTATTAGTAATATTATTATTAATCCCTATTTGAGCCACTCTCTCTCTCTCTCTCTCTCTCTCTCTCTCTCTCTCTCTCTCTCTCTCTCTCTCTCTCTCTCTCTCTCTCTCTCTCTCTCTCTCTCTCTCTCTCTCTCACCCCCCCCTCTCTCCCTCTATCTAACCCCCTCTCTCTATATCTAACCCCCTCTCTTTCTCTCTCTCTCTCTCTATCTAACCCCCCCTCTCTCTCTCTAAACCCCCTCTCTCTCTCTATCTAACCCCTCTCTCTCTCTATACTCAACCCCTCTCTCTCTCTACCTCTCTCTCTCTCTCTCTCTATCTAACCCCCCTCTCTCTCTCTAACCCCTCTCTCTCTCTATCTAACCCCCTCTCTCTCTAACCCCCTCTCTCTATCTAAGCCCCTCTCCTCTCTTAAACCCCCCTCTCTTCTCTATCTAACCCCCTCTCTACCTCTCTCTCTCTCTATCTAACCCCCTCTCTCTCTCTACTAACCCCCCCTCTCTCTCTCTATCTAACCCCCCTCTCTCTCTATCTAACCCCTCTCTCTCTTATAACCCCCTCTCTCTCTATCTAACTCTCTCTCTATCTACTCTCTCTCTATCAACCCCCCTCTCTCTCTATAACCCCTCTCTCTCTCTAACCCCTCTCTCTACAACCCCCCCTTCTCCTTCTAACCCCCTCTCTCTCTTCTATCTAACCCCTCTCTAACCTCTCTCTCTATCTAACTCCCTCCTCTCTAACCCCCCTTCTCTCTCTCTCTCTTCTCTTCTTTCTCTCTCTCTCCTCTCTCTCTCTCTCTCTCTCTCTCTCTCTCTAACCCCCTCTCTCTATTTCAGATCCCGTTCAGTGGACAGACTACCAGAAATTGGCGGGAGAGAGGAACTACCAGGAGGAGGAGGAGGCAGGGAGGTAACGGAAGAGAGACTGAAGGAAGTGAGGCAGGAAATGTCCCACGAGATCCAGCTGCTCATGGCCCAGCAGATGACCCAGATGCAGCAGTTGTTGGAGCAGCAGAAAGAACAGCAGGAGAGGAAGCGGGAGAGAGAGGGGGAGAGGGAACTGTCCAAGATGCAGCGTGGGGTGGAGGTAAGGAAGGAAGGAAGGAAGGAAGGAAGGAAGGAAGGATGGATGGATGGAAGGAAGGAAGGAAGGAGGGGAGGTGGAGGGTAATGAGGAGGAAGACAATAAGGAATACATTAAATAGAGGTCAGAATGGAAGTATGGAAGGAAAAAGAAGAAAGAAGGAAAGAACTTGATAAAGGATGAGAAATAGTGAGAATAATTGAGAGTGGGATGATAATAGTAAGAAACTAGGGGGGGGGCACTCAGTAGAGCGCATACCTCCGCCCGAATATTTCATCAATTATATATATATATATATATATATATATATATATAATATGCATTATTGCATCAGTATGAGCACATACACTTCCGAATATTTCATCAATTGGTTGCCATGGCAACAGTTGTCATAATTTTCATCCAAAATTAAATCAGTTCTTCCTTATACCAAATAGACTTGGTATACCGAGTTCGGTCCAAATCTATTCGTAACTTTTCGAGAAATCCTGTACACTAACAAACAGACAGACAGACAGATCGGGGTGAAAACATAACCCCTCCAACTTCGTTGGCGGAGGTAATAAATTTAATTAAGAGGTGTTTAAAACTAGACCCCTGTATTTTCCTACCTACACTTCTTCCCCTCTCATCCCCCCTCCCATTCTCCTCTCGTAAACAAAGCCCCCCCCCCCCCACGTGCCTCATAACAGCAGGTAGCATAACGCACGTAATGAGTGACTCACCCACACGCACGCCACCAGGGGGCAGGCACGGCACGCGAGGGGGGCGCCGCCACTTCTGCCGAGGTGGAGCAGGAGGAAGAGGAGAAGGAAGAGGGTGACATGAATGAAGAGGACTCAACTTTGAAGGTAAACAAAAAAAGATGTAATGGTCAATACAAATGTCGTTAAAAATAAGAGGTTTTTTTAATTATTATTAATTTTGAAGATTTTCCAGGATTTTTTTTGGTTAGTGACAACGTATTTTTTTTTTTTTTTTTTTTTTTTTTTTAGTTCAATGCAAGAATTTTTTTTTTTTTTAAGCTAGGGTAAAACGTAGATTAGAAAATAAAATACATGAGATTTTCACACGCTCTCTCTTTCTTTCTCTCTCTAAACAGCAGAAAGAAAACAACGATAACAACAAAACAGACAAAATAAAAGAAGAAAACAAAAACAGTGAAACAGAAAATGACATAAAAGAACAAGAAGAAGAAGAGGAAGAAGAGGAAGAAGAGGAAGAGGAAGAAGACATAACGGAAGAGATGGAAGAGATAATGACGGAGTTGAGAAGTGATATTCAGAAGAGACAATTGAGATGCGCGGAGAGACTAAGAGAGATGCTTTCCGCCCCCCGCCCCCCCACGAGGCAGCTGGTAGGGGGGGGCGTCGTCCCCTTGCTGGTGGGGTGCATGGAGAGGGGGGAGAGGTGAGTGAAGGGGGGAAAAAAATTATGAATCAATGAAATAAAACAGTAAAAAAATGACAAATAATAAAAGTAATAATAATAATAATAATAATAATAATA
>JACEEZ010023435.1:42500-45000 GCA_016584305.1 Chionoecetes opilio | reverse complement strand
CTTTCTCCCTTCAACACACACACACAGATATATATATAGTTAGATGCTTTATTGACCACAGTATTTACAAGGCAACTCAATAAAACTTAATAAAAATCAATAAAAAAAATAATTTACAAAGTATTTCAGATGAATTAATAAACAAAGCATCGAAACACACACACACACACACACACACACACAACACAAGCAACTACCTACTTGTATATTCAAGCAACTACCTACCTGTATATTCAAGCAACTACCTACCTGTATATTCAAGCAACTACCTACCTGTATATTCAAGCAACTACCTACCTGTATATTCAAACAACTACCTACTTTTATATTCAAGCAACTACCTACCTATATGTTCCTTTCTCCTGCCGCAGACGTCGTTGAGGCGGCAGGTGTGTTGGGTGTTGACGAACCTCCTGAGGGTGAAGGGAGTGGTGGGTCTTAGTGATGAACAGCGGGGGGAGTGTGCCGAGGCCTTCCTGCTGCTGGTGGCGTCCCTGGATCCCGAGGTGCAAGGTGTGTGTGTGTGTGTGTGTGTGTGTTGAGGGGGAGAGAGGAGAGGGAAAGGAAGGAAAGGGAAGGGAGGGAAGGAGAGGGAGTTGTATGGAGAAGATTTTAGGAGGATAGGAGAGTGTGTGTGTGTGTGTGATGAGGGGAGAGAGGAGAGAGGGAAGGAAGGGAAGGAAAGGAAAGGGAGGGAAGGAGAGGGAGTTGTATGGAGAAGATTTTAGGAGGATAGGAGTGTGTGTGTGTGTGTGTGTGTGTGTGTGTTTGTTTGTTAATGGGATAGAGAAAGATCAAAGAAGGGAAGGAGAGTGATATGTGCGGAGAGGATTTTGGGAGGATAGGTGAGTGTGCGTGTGTATGAGAGAGAGAGAGAGAGAGAGAGAGAGAGAGAGAGAGAGAGAGAGAGAAGAGAGACGAGAGACGAGAAGAGAGAGAGAGAGAGCACGAGAAGAAGAGAGAACAGAGAGACAGATGAGACGAGCGAGAGAGCGAGAGAGGTGCAGAGACTGGGACGGGGAACGGAGGAGGGAGTGAGGCGAGTGGTGGGAGGAGAGGCTGGGGAGAGAGAGAGAGAGAGCCGATGGAGAAGAGAGGGTGGGGCGGGCTGAGAGAGGGAAGCATCGCGGCGGGGAACAACACACAGGAAAAAAACATAAATAGTAAGGACCCATCACCCCATCCTCCCTAGTCTGAGGCTGTGGTACGACGTAACCTGAGCAGGTGGAGGGTGGAGCGGTTGAGGGCGGTGCTGGTGGGAGATGTGAGCGCCTGCTGTCTGACGAAGAGAGGTGGTTGGCGCCGCTTCTAGACCTCACGGGAAGATCTTTCGGCGGAACAACACAGAAAACATGCGGTCTATTACGACCATTGAGTACCAAAGGTACTACGAAAATGTTATTTCTGCTATAAAAATCTTTACCAAAAACACTAATACAATGCTATTGGACAAGGCTACTAAACAGGACATATCTATAAGACATTGCTTATATTCACTAAAAAAATGTCTAATGGTGCCCAAATTACAATGGAAATTACGTTCTGGGTCTCAAGGGGTTAAGTAGTGTTACCAGATGGAGCAGTCCCGGCAGTGTGTTCTTAGGAGGCAAAGTCTGTCTGTGCTGTTTGTAGTAGACAATGCTATATATACTATTGGACAGAGCCTGGGTAGGTGGTTAGGTTGGGCAGTATACATGTCGTTCAGTAGCCATAGGTCGTGTGGACGGGCCTAATAATGGACAGGCTGAAGGTAGTTTTGATAGACAGGAGAAGGACAGGTAAGGAGTTTTGACAGGTAGTTGGTTTTCAGTCTACAAAACAACTGCTAAACTACTTCTCATCCTATATTCAATTTTTTCTACTCCTATTCCTAGTCTCCCGATGTTATAATTCCTCCTGCCGGGTGCGTAGACGAAACAAAAGTCTACAAAACAACTTCTAAACAACCTCCCATCCTATATTTCCCTTCCTATTCCTATGTCCCAATGTTATAATTCCTCCTGCCCTTGACGAAAACGAAACGAAAGTCTACAAAACAACTTTCAAACAACCTCCCATCCTATATTTCCACTCCTATTCCTATGTTATAATTCCACAAACAACTTCTAAACAGCCTCTCATCCTATGTTTCCCCTCCTATACCTATGTCCCAATGTCATAATTCCACAAACAACTTCTAAACAGCCTCTCATCCTATGTTTCCCCTCCTATACCTATGTCCCAATGTTATAATTCCACAAACAACTTCTAAACAACCTCTCATCCTATATCTCCCCTCCTATTCCTATGTCCCAATGTTATAATTCCTCCTGCCGGGTGCGCAGACGAAACAAAAGTGTACAAAACAACTTCCAAACAACCTCTCATCCTTTATTTCCCCTCCTATTCCTATGTCCCAATGTTATAATTCATCCTGCCCTTCAAACAACCTCTCATCCCATATTTCCACTCCTATTGCTATGTCTGTTATAATTCCTCCTGCCCTTCAAACAACCTCCCA
>JACEEZ010023435.1:25000-40000 GCA_016584305.1 Chionoecetes opilio | reverse complement strand
GGGTGGTGTGTCTCGTCATGGTGTGTCACGTTAAGATTTAATTTCTAACTGTGATTATAACCGTGAATTCATCTTTTGTCCCGTAATAATGTTTTGGGTGCAAATAACGTTGTGACATAGCTTGCCAGGATGACATGTAGGCCTTGGCAGCAAACTTCTATAATTATATAATGAAACAAATATATTTCAAGTAATTTCTATAAGTACTGAAGTGAAAAGCTATGATAAGGCATTTGAATTGACATGCGGTGATTCTTACCGTAGATAACACTATAGTCGCCAGTCACTCGCCACTGCACTAATGTCGCCAGGTACAATATATTACGAATTTTAGCATTACAACACTTTTATGTGCCACTGAAGACGCATGCACAGTAGTTTATATTATGTACATCACACTGCATGTCTTCAGTGGCACATACAAGGCTGTAGTGATGCTAAATTCGTAATATATTGTGCCTGGCGACATAGTGTAGTGGGAAGTGACTGGCGACTATAGTGTTATCTACGGTAGAAGTCAAGATCTACTATTGTACTACTTAAATAACTTTGACCAAATAACTACTCTACCACTTAAGTCAAGGCCCACTACTGTACTACTTAATGACTTATACAGGACGTCCTACTAACTACCGTGTTCCTATGATGTTAACCCCTTGGGGCCCAGAACGTAATTCCATTGTAATTTGGGTACCATTAGACGATTTTTAGTGGATATAAGCAATATTTTATAGATATGACCTGTTTAGTATCCTTGTCCACTAACTAATTTGGTATATTCAGTTACTTTTCGTAATTTTATGGCTAACAGACGATTTTTTTTTATAGCAAAGGAAAGATCTGGGCGTGAAGGGGTTAAGTCAAGGCCCACTACTGTACTACTTAATGACTTATACTGGCGTCTAACTACCCACTAACTACCGTGTTCCTATAGTGTAAATTAAGTGCCTTTCACACTAACACATATTTGCGTAGGTTCAAAAATATGGCGCCACTTATAAAATTTTCTGTCGCAAATAACGCAACGACTGAAATGTTAATGTTCTCCTAATGTGATATTAACTATGTATTAAAAGAGTGATATTAAATATTATGTATCGATGTGCTTAGTATAATGTTCATGTTCTTTATAATGTCTTTTTTTTAATCATAAGGGGCTGACCAAGTGTTACAAAAAATGAATAAATAAAAAAATAAAAAAAATAAAAAGCCTGCTAATTGCCAGTCCCTATCAAGTAGAAAATATGGAGAATTGAAAAAGTGGGAGGGACAGTTTAGCTTGGAGGAAGAGAGGGAGGAGGAGGAGGAGGAGGAGGAGGAAGAGGAAGAGGAAGAGGAAGAGGAAGAGGAAGAGGAAGAGGAAGAGGAGGAGGATAGAGGAAGAGGAAGAGAGGAGGAGGAGGAGGGAGGAGAGGAAGAGGAGGAGGAGGAGGAGGAGGAGGAGGAGGAGGAGGAGGAGGAGGAGGAGGAGGAGGAGGAGAGGAGGAGGAGGAGGAGGAGGAGGGGGGGATGGTAGAGGAGGAGGAGGAGGAATGGGGTGGTGGTTCTCTCTCTCTCTCTCTCGCAGAAGTCCCCAGAAAGACACAAACTAGTAATAGGTGAAATAAATATGGCGTCTTGTAAGTTATGTATGAAAAATGCGATGAATAATAAATAAATGTACAATATTATGCATACAGTATTGTGATGGGGAAAAAGAAAAAAAAAAAAAAAAAAAAAAAAAAAAATTAGGTGTAACATTGTAGCCACACCCAACCAAGTGAGTGTGGCGATACAATGACACGTTGGTGGTACTATTATTCATTACAGAACTTAACCTTTGATCCATTCTCATTATCTTCCCTCGCCGATTTATGCGTTAATATCATAAGAACATAACATAAGAAAGTAAGGAAGCTACAAGAGGCTGTGAGACATAAGAACATAAGAACATATGAAAATAAGGAAGCTACAAGAGGCTGTGAGACATAAGAACATAAGAACATAAGAAAATAAGGAAGCTACAAGAGGCTGTGAGACATAAGAACATAAGAACATAAGAAAGTAAGGAAGCTACAAGAGGCTGTGAGACATAAGAACATAAGAACATAAGAAAGTAAGAAAGCTACAAGAGGCTGTGAGACATAAGAACATAAGAACATAAGAAAGTAAGGAAGCTACAAGAGGCTGTGAGACATAAGACCATAAAAAAGTAAGGAAGCTACAAGAGGCCGTGAGACCTACACGAGGTAGTTCCTGTTACTTAACACTACCTATATCCACCTTTCATCCCCATCCATGAATTTATCCAGTCTCCTTTTAAAGACCCCAATAGACTCCGCATTGACCACCTGACGACTGAGTCCATTCCAATCATTCACCACCCTATTTGTGAACCAGTTTCTCCCAATTTCCTTTTCAAATCTACGCTTTTCCAGCTTGAATCCGTTACTTCTCGTTCTACCCTGCTTACTAACCTTAAGAACTTTTCCTACATCGCCTATATTGTATCCCTTGATCCACTTAAAAACTTCTATCAGATCGCCCCTTACTCTATCCAAACAAAGCCTGGACAAATGGCACCAAAGTAAGAGGTATAGGCTACAGCACAGGCAGTGACATATCTAGGGTGGGGCAGGCATGGCTAGGGCCTCTGTATAGCATATAAAGTTATCTATATATCATAACGTATCTATATAAAGGTACTCTAGGCGTGGCACGTGCCCTGGGTGCCACTTGAAGGGGGCGACAAATCATCCTCGCCACATCAAATATAGTACCAAAATACTATAGCTTTGAAAATGGCTTAAAAATGCTTCTAAAATTGGTCATATTTCGAACCTTTTCTAGGACCCCAGCTGCAGAGGCTCGCCACCCATTACCACCTGGGGCGCAATACAGTAAACCCTCTCGTATTCGGACACTCATTATTCGGACTTCGACATTATTCGGACCTCCTCCTCTTTTTATTTATTTATTTATTTATTTATTTATTTATTTATTTATTTATTTATTTATATATTTTTTATTTTATTTTTTTTATATTTTTTAGGGGTAGGTAGGGTGTCATGATGTCCTGTACAGTACTGCATTGTGTATTTTTACTGTAATTTATTTATTTACATGATTTATCTCATGTTTATTGATATTTGCATGACTTAGAAATGTTCTATATTCACCTAGAATTTTTTATTTTTTTATTTTTTTTAATTATTATTATTTTATCTCCCCATTATTCGGATCCTTGCATTACTCGGACCACTCCTTGGCCCAATTAGTCCGAATACGAGAGGTTTTACTATATTCCAGTGTTTGCCCTAGGCGCTATGTTCCCTAGATGTTCCATAGTTTTTTGATACATCAACTTCACCCTTTTGTATGTTGTGTATAAATAAAGATCCTATGCAGTAATAAGAGTGCACTTCTGGATCTAACACACACAGATAAGATGAACCATTGCATCCAGGAAGGTGTTTATGAACAAATATCTTGTCGCCCAGTAGCTTAAAATTGTTCTTACTGGGCGACAGTTTTCCATCACTGGGAGACATTTTGGTCGCCCAGTTAGCTTGTTAAAAAATGCATTGCTAGATACGCCCCTAGCACAGGCGAGTGACTTATGAAGGCAAGACCAACACACAGGTACAGATCACGTTTAATGAGGCAACAACAAACTCAACACAATCGACAACACACTCACTTTGTCCATGAAACACACTCGTAACTTTGTGAATGAAACACACACAAAATGAAACACACTCGTAACTTTGTGAATGAAACACACACAAAATGAAACACACTCGTAACTTTGTGAATGAAACACACACAAAATGAAACACACTCGTAACTTTGTGAATGAAACACACACACAAAATGAAACACTCGTAACTTTGTGAATGAAACACACACAAAATGAAACACACTCGTAACTTTGTCGATGAAACACACAGAGCACAGGGCAAAGAAACACAAAAGCTAAAGAGAAACTAAGGACAATAACAATAATAACAATAACATAAATAATAATAATAATAATAACAAAACAAACTACCTCTACACTACAAAACAAAAACATAGAAAATAAACAAAAAGAATCTAACCTTAAAACACACACAACAAAATGAAACAGAAAGAAAACTAAACACTTAAATAGACTAATACACACACACACACACACATACACATACACATACACACACACACACACACACACACACACACACACAACACACACATACACACACACACACACACGCACACACACACACTCACAAAAACATTACAAAATTATCAAACAATCGCCTTTGTCATTTTTTCCCTAATATCCTCGACTGGCAGAGTGGTTGTCGTTTAGGTTCCAGAGCAGAGGGTTCAGGGTTCGCATCCCTCTGTTACAATGGCACTTAGTAATAATTCCTCAGAAAGTTCAAGAGTTCTAAGCCAAACAGCCTTTTTTTTTCATTCAAGGTGTAAAACAAAATACTCGAAACGACGCATTTATATTTTCCCATAAATATATCGGCTTTGTTTTTCAAATTAATGTTGTTTGTAAGAAAGATACGTAATAGTTTCTTTTTCCCCAAGCATTCCGTCAGCTGTTAACGCCTTCACGCCCAGATCTTTCCTTGGCTATAAAAAATTGTCTGTTGTCACGCCATAAAATTACGAAAAGTAACTGAATATACCAAATTAGTTAGTGGACAAGGATACTAAACAGGTCATATCTATAAAATATTGCTTATAGTCACTACAAATTGTTTAATGGTACCCAAATTACAATAGAAATTACGTTCTGGGTCTCAAGGGGTTAAAGCGCCGAGGAAGATGACACTCTCGTCTTGTGGACTCCTAGTGTGGCCTCGGAGAAAATTGAGTATCGGTAACAGGGTGGAGAGGAGGGAAAGAAGGGTTCTCTACATCCGGGTACTCCGTACTCGGGTAGGTACTCCGGAGTGTAGGGGAAGCACGCTCGGTTCACTACCGAGAAGTCCCGGGTTCGATCCCCGGGCGGAGCGGAAACAGATGAGTTGTTTCCTTAAAACCCGAGCCCCTGTCCACCCAGCAGTGAATGGGTACCGGGTGTTAGCCGGGGGTTTGTAACCCGCCTCCCGGGGTGCTGGCTTCGGCCAACACTATAAGCACTAGCAGACAGCTCTCTAGGGGTAGTCTGAGAGAGAGCTGTCTGGTTACAGTGGGGATCCATCTCAGCTGCGTCGATAACTGACGAAAATTCTTCAAACATCAAACATCAAACATCATCCCATTCGTCATCTTTTCTCCTTACTTTCTTTTCTACATAGTTTTCCTCTTTTCTCTTAACTTTCCTCTTTCTAAAATATATCGCAAAACTTCGGTGAGAGAGATGCCCTTTTGAGTAAGTGCTTTGGCGGTCACGTTTCTGACACACATACATACATATGTACGTACACACACACACACACACACACACACACACACACACCCACACACACACAGAAAAGAGAGATCACTCCTCGACAATATGAAACAAAACAAAAAAAAGTTAAAAAAATACACAATAAATACTTTTACTCTTCATTTACTCACTTATGTTATTATATAAAAAAGTAATGCCAGTAGGTTTTTCTTAACACACACACACACAACACACACACACACACACACACACACACACACACACACACAGCAACACAATAAAACAACAATACAACACAAAGAACAAAATCTCAACTTAAAATAACAAAAACAAAAACCCTTAAGTGTTCTCTCTCTCGTATTTCACCCTTAAGTAATATCTCAGCTTAAGTAACATAATCTTAAGTACGTTTCTCTATCATTTCACCCTCAGTAACACATAAGCGTCAGTAACACTTAGAGGGAGTGTTTCAAGACCTCGCAACACACTATAAGCCTTATAGCCACTGTTTCCCTTCATCATCTGCCTCTAAGCAACATCTCAGCTTAACTAACATTATCTTAAGTAAGTTTCTCTCACCCACAGTAACACATAAGCGTCAGTAACACTTAGAGAGGGTGTTTCAAGACCTCGCAACACTAGCCACAGTTTCCCTTCATCATCTGCCGTGCCAGTACTGTTTGATCACGTCCGCCACCTTCTCGCCAATCATTATGACCGGCGCGTTCGTATTGCCCGACACCAAGGTTGGCATTATGGAAGCGTCCGCCACGCGAAGACCCGACACGCCGTACACTCTGCAAGGTGATTCATGCCATGATTGTGTGTGTGTGTGTGTGTGTGTGTGTATTTACCTAGTTGTAACATACAGGAAAAGAACTATGGTCGTACTGTCCCGTCTCCAAATCTACTATTATCCAGCCTGCCTTTGAAGTCCTGAATACTTCTTGCATTAATCACTTTTGCATCAAGGTTGTTCCAGGCTTCTAGGCTTCTATACGGGAAGCTGTATTTTTTTTATGTCTCTCTTGCATGTTGTCCTTTTCAATTTCTTCTCATGACCTCTTGCACTTCTGTCGTCCCACACAAACAGATCTTCTCTATCAATTTTTTCCAGACCCATTGATGCTCTATACACTGCTATAACATCTCCCCTTGTGTGTGTGTGTGTGTGTGTGTGTGTGTGTGTGTGTGTTGACCTAGGTTTAGCATATAGGACCTGGGCTATATGTCTCTCTTGATGTGTCTCCCTCCTCCTACTACTACTACTACTACTACTACTACTACCACCACTACTACTACTACTACCACTACTACTACTACTACTACTACTACTACCACTACCACTACTACTACTACTACTACTACTACCACTACTACTACCACTACTACTACTACTACTATTACTACTACTATTACTACCACTACTACTACTACTACTATAACTAAAACCCATACTCATAAGAATCTACTACATAAAGTAATACATATACTTCATCATGCATTACTAAGACATTACTTCAAGACATTCAGGGTTCTTAACTTACCCTTAAAAATAACTAACTGGGGCATGCAAAAAAAATCTCAAGAGTAAAAAGGAGATACTAAATACTTCTATATACTGTACCTGCATGATCCTGCCTAATAATTTGAACATCACAATCACATGTTATAAAGTGAAAAAAAAAGAAATACATATAATTGAAGCTAATAATTGAAAAAAGAAAAATATTGAAGCTAAAAATTATTGGGGAAAAAAAAAAATTGAAGCTAAAAAAAAAAAAAAAAAAAAATAAAAAAAATAAAAAAAAATTCTCTCTCTCTCTCTGTCCCTTACTTGAGTTCGGGGTCCACCACGGCGGTAGGGTCCCAGTAGGGTCCCATCTTGCAGGTCCCCACCGGGTGGTAGATGGTGGAGGTGTAGTGGCGGGCCAGACACTCCCAGTAGGTGTCCGTCCACAGCGGGGCGTGCTCGCAGCCGGGCATGGGCCGCGTGTAGAAGCGAGAGCCAAACTTCCTGAAGGCCAGGGTGTCCGTGATGGCCAGGCCGATCTTGATGCCTGGGTGGGAGAAAATACCAGAGAAGATGTTTGTTATATCATTCCTTTATTTATGGCCAGGCAGATAGTAACCTCTTCACGGCCAGATCTTTCCTATGCTATATAAAATCTTCTGTAGTTAGCCATAAAATTACGAAAAGTAACTGAATATACCAAATTAGTTAGTGGACAAGGATACTAAACAGGTCATATCTATAAAACATTGCTTATAGTCACTAAAAATCATCTAATGGTGCCCAAATTACAATGGAAATTACGTTCTGGGCCTCAAGGGGTTAATGCCTGGGTGAGAAGAAATACCCAAGAAAATTTTATATTATTCCTTTATGTATGGCCAGGCCGATCTTGATGCCTGTAGGGGTGAAGGATAGTGAAGGATAGTGAAGGACAGTGAAGGATAGTGAAGGATAGTGAAGGACAGTGAAGGATAGTGAAGGATAGTGAAGGACAGTGAAGGATAGTGAAGGATAGTGAAGGACAGTGAAGGATAGTGAAGGATAGTGAAGGATAGTAAAGGATAGTGAAGGATAGTGAAGGATAGTAAAGGATAGTGAAGGATAGTAAAGGATAGTGAAGGATAGTGAAGGATAGTGAAGGATAGTAAAGGATAGTGAAGGATAGTAAAGGATAGTGAAGGATAGTGAAGGATAGTAAAGGATAGTGAAGGATAGTGAAGGATAGTAAAGGATAGTGAAGGATAATGAAGGATAGTGAAGGATAGTAAAGGATAGTGAAGGATAGTGAAGGATAGTGAAGGATAGTAAAGGATAGAAAAGGATAGAAAAGGATAGTGAAGGATAATGAAGGATAGTGAAGGATAGTGAAAGATAGTGAAGGATAGTGAAGGATAGTAAAGGATAGTAAAGGATAGTGAAGGATAGTGAAGGATAGTGAAGGATAGTGAAGGATAGTGAAGGATAGTGAAGGATAGTGAAGGATAGTGAAGGATAGTGAAGGATAGTAAAGGATAGTAAAGGATAGTGAAGGATAGTGAAGGATAGTGAAGGATAGTGAAGGATAGTAAAGGATAGTGAAGGATAGTGAAGGATAGTAAAGGATAGTGAAGGATAGTAAAGGATAGTAAAGGATAGAAAAGGATAGAAAAGGATAGTGAAGGATAGTGAAGGATAGTAAAGGATAGTGAAGGATAGTGAAGGATAGTGAAGGATAGTAAAGGATAGTGAAGGATAGTGAAGGATAGTGAAGGATAGTGAAGGATAGTGAAGGATAGTAAAGGATAGTGAAGGATAGTGAAGGATAGTAAAGGATAGTGAAGGATAGTGAAGGATAGTAAAGGATAGTGAAGGATAGTGAAGGATGTTAAAAAGATTAATAAAAAAAAAAAAAAAACGGTGAGTAGGTTAAGAGTGAATACATGAGTCAAGGTATGAGTGTGTTTACCTTCCACCATAACTTTGACGTCGTGGGGGTGAGTGAGGTAATTGTGGGTGATGAAGGGTTTGTCGAAGGGGCTGGGGGAGCGCAGGGTGATGTAGCCGCGGGACTGGGGGCGCAGCAGCATGGGGTACACAGACCAGCTGTCCCGGAAGGCTATGGGCTCAAACATTTGGTCCCACGTCTGGAAAAAAAGAAAATAAGTGTGGAATGAAAAAAAATAAAAAAATGGTGAGAGGTTAAATAGAAAAGAAATGAAGAAAAATAAGTATGAAATAAAAAATAAAAAATGATGGTTAGGTTAGGTTAGGTGAGGTTAGGTTAGGTTAGGTTAGGCTAGGTTAGGTAGGTTAGGTTAGGCTAGATTAGGTTAGGAGAGGTGAGGTTAGGTCAGGTTAGGTTAGGTTAGGAGAGGAGAGGTTAGGTTAGGTTAGGTCAGGTTAGGTTAGGCTAGGTCAGGTTAGGTTAGGTTAGGTTAGGTTAGGTTAGGTTAGGAGAGGAGAGGTTAGGTTAGGTTAGGTTAGGTTAGGTTAGGTTAGGTTAGGTTAGGTCAGGTCAGGTCAGGTTAGGCTAGGTCAGGTTAGGTTAGGTCAGGTTAGGAGAGGTTAGGTTAGGTTAGGTTAGGTTAGGTTAGGTTAGGAGAGGTTAGGTTAGGAGAGGTTAGGTTAGGTTAGGTGAGGTTAGGTTAGGAGAGGTTAGGTTAGGTTAGGTTAGGTTAGGTTAGGTTAGGTTAGGTTAGGTCAGGTCAGGTCAGGTTAGGTTAGGCTAGGTCAGGTTAGGTTAGGTCAGGTTAGGAGAGGTTAGGTTAGGTTAGGTTAGGTTAGGAGAGGTTAGGTTAGGAGAGGTTAGGTTAGGTTAGGTCAGGTCAGGTCAGGTTAGGAGAGGTTAGGTTAGGTCAGGTTAGGTTAGGTTAGGAGAGGTTAAATAGTGTTGATATAATATGGAAAACAATTAATCTTCTATTTTTGGTGTCTGAAATATTCTAGTCAATAATTTTCTTGATCACAGTCTGGGGGAAAAAAAAAAAGAAGTATAAAATAAAATAACAACGGGGCTAAGAAGTGAGTGTTGATCTACAGTCCAGTAAACACTCTCTAATTCAAACTAATTGTGGGGAGACCTGGGTGGAATTAGCCGAAAGTCTGAATTATCCGATGGTTACCTCTAGCCCCTCCACACAATAATAAGTCACTTAAATATGCTAAATCAGCACAGATTGTATTACTTGTACTCACCAAAACCTATCTGCCATAGTCTTTTAGTTATTGAAAAAAACGTGATTTAAAAAAAAATCAAGGCATACCCCTTGCAAAATATGCAATATTTTTTGGAAAATAGATTTACTTGAAAATTAGTCCCTAGCAGTTATCGGGCATGCTGAACACGAATCTGGAGTCAGTTTTCAGTTACAATGATTATAAGTCCCTATTTCAGCCAATTCATAATGACATGATACTTCCAGATATTCCTTAAAAATCATAAATTAGACAAAACTTACTACAAGACATAAATATGTCTTGTAGATTAATATGGCTAGATTAATCATTACTTCGATCAGAGCTGGGCACTAAATACATTGAATGTATTTAAATACTAAATACTAAATACATGGGAAAAATGTATTTAAATACTAAATACTAAATACATGGGAGAAATGTATTTAAATACTAAATACTAAATACATTTTACGAATGTATTTAAATACTAAATACTAAATACATCAATTGTATTTAAATACATTTGTAAATATACATTTTAAATACACAAAAAATTTAACATGTCCGAAAAAAATGAATTTCCTTAGGATTTCCTTAGATTTTTGGTTTCCTTAGAAATTTCCTTCTCAGGCCTAAATTTCCTTGAAATCAGGACATTTCCTTGGCAGTGGAAACCCTGGTTCACTGTAACATCAGGGTTGCCAGATAGTTGGGCGGGTTTATGGCCAAATTTACTGATCAAAAAGTATTTACATCTTTATATTATGAGTATTTAAATACAATGTATTTAAATACTCATAAAAGTATTTAAATACTGTATTTAAATACATGACAACCAATGTATTTATAAATACATTTCTAAATACACAATTGTATTTAAATACGTATTTAAATACATTTGTATTTAAATACTGCCCAGCTCTGACTTCAATACAACGATCAGTGTTAGTATTTCAAACATACTCACCCTATTGGAGAAGCCATGAACAATTATTTTTTTTGGGGGTGCGGTTGTCTTTGAAATCAACCCACTGCCTCCTTGTCAACGTTGCCAGATCCTCTTCAACACACTGCCTCCATGTCTTAGCCTTACAGTCTTAATCTTAGCCACAAAAACATCCTTACCCTATCAGAGAGGCCGTGAACCTTGCGGATCTGCCTGCCTCCGTCCGACGCGGGTGACCCGGAGATGAAATGGAACTCAATATCCGGCCAGTCGTCGCTCACATTGGCGAACTTGGTCTTGACGAACGCCAGGCCCTCGACGCCCCCCAGCACGGTGAGGGGACCTGTGGAGGGGCGAAGAGACAGCAATAGAGAGAGACAATAAAATAAAGAGAAAACACCCACACATAATTATATCCAATAACACAAAAGATTGACTGAAATACCACACATCACATAAATACAAACAACTTACCCACACCTTCCCCACCCACACACACAACCCTCCCCCCACCTCACCTCCCCCCCTACACACACCTGACCCTTCAATCCCCCACAAACACCTGCCCCCCCACACACACATACCTGCCCCCCCACACAACCACACACACACACAACCTCCTTCCCCCCATACACACACACCTGCCATCCTCCCCACACACCCAACTCCCCCATACACACCTTCCCTCTCCCCCCACACACACACCTGCCTCTTCCCCCCCCCCCCACACACACACACACCACAACCCCCCCACACACACCTGAACCAAACATGGCATATTTGAGGACGGAGGGCAGGTTCTCATAGCGTGTCTGTACAAGTGACACCTTCTGGTCAATGAGGAAGACCAGGCCGCCCGTGCCAATGTGGTCCTGCAGGTTGTGTCCCACCGGCAGGTCCTGGAGCACTGGGATCTGCAAGCAGGAGGGGGGGGGCCGTGGGTAAGTAAGGTTGTAAGGGAGTGAGCATGGATAACTCAACCTATTCTCAGTTACAACACTCATATGATTTTAAAGAAAGAGAGTACAGCTACATGTATTTAGGAATCATAATGGGATCTGCAGCGTCAGGAGGGGGGAAGGGCGGGCGTAAGTAAGGTTGTAAGGGCGTTGTAAGGGTGTGAGGATGGATGATTTAACCTATATTATCTGTTATGATATTTATATAATTTGTGAGACGATGGTATTTAGGAATCATAATGGGGGAAGATTTTTGTGTTTTTTCATGGCTAGGGTAAATACAGTAGTGTTGCACCGGCAGGAGGGGGAAGGGCGGGAGTAAGTAAGGTTGTAAGGGCGGGAGTAAGTAAGGTTGTAAGGGCGGGAGTAAGTAAGGTTGTAAGGGCGGGAGTAAGTAAGGTTGTAAGGGCGTTGTAAGAAGGTAAGGGTGGATAAGGGACAAATTTTAGATAACAAACACAACAAACATAATTTTTTTTTTACCATTGTACTTAATCAATAAAAACACACAAACTCACATTACACACTCTTACACACCTACACACAATTCTCTCTCTCTCTCTCTCTCTCTCTCTCTCTCTCTCTCTTCTCCTCTCTCTCTCTCTCTCTCTCTCTCTCTCTCTCTCTCCTTTATTTTCAAAACCAGGACCACATCGGGAAGGGCGTGAGAAAGTAAGGTTGTAAGGGCTTGAGTAAGTAAGCATATTTACTTCTCCATACTCCTTGCACTTATCTGCCATAGTTTTTAAGTTATTGAAAAAACGTGATTTAAAAAAAAAATCAAGGCATACCCCTTGCAAAATTTGCAATATTTTTTGAAAAATAAATTTGCTTGAAAACTAGTTCCTAGCAGTTATCGGGCATGCTGAACACGAATCTGGAGTCAGTTTTCAGTTACAATGATTAGAAGTCCCTATTTCAGCCAATTCACAATGACATGATACTTCCAGATATTCCTTAAAAATCACAAATTAGACAAAACTTACTACAAGACATAAAATTATGATAGGCATTGCTAGATAACTCTTTTCATTAATGAGAAGAAAAAAAAATTCAGAAAACCCCTCCTGATGCTCTCTCTCTCTCTCTCTCTCTCTCTCTCTCTCTCTCTCTCTCTCTCTCTCTCTCTCTCTCTCTCTCTCTCTCTCTCTCTCTCTCTCTCTCTCTCTCTCACCCCGAAGGAGGCCAGCTGTTCCTTGGGTCCCAGGCCACTCAGCATCAGCAGCTGCGGGGAGTTGATGGCCCCCGCACACAACACCACCTCCTTGCGGGCGTGCACCATCTGCGTCCGCCCCCCCCGCAGGAACCTCACGCCCTGGGCACGCTTGCTGTGGGGGTCAATCACGATCTGGGGGGACGGGACAGTTGTAGAAGGGGTGGTAGAAGCAGGTTCATTCATATTCATGGGCAGAGCTGGCAGTATTTAAATACATTGTATTTAAATACTCCTAATAAGAAAATGTAAATACTTTTTCATCAGTTAACTACTCAATACTGTAATCTCCTCAATCACTCAAGTTAATGAATCAATTAAATAAATAAACAATAGGAAATTATCCTTTATCATTTATCAGACATTTTATATTGTTAATCATGAATTACTGATTACATGTTAAAATGTGTAGGTACATAAAATGTATTTCCAAATGTATTTAAATATAATTGATGTATTTAGTATTTAGTATTTAAACACATTTAATATATTTAGTGCCCGGGTCTGTAATCATAGGTAGTGGCACTCATTTCTATACATATTCCTAGGCGCTCCGGGCAGTCACCTGTTTGACGAAGGCGTGCATGGCGACGTGCAGGTTCTTCCTGAGTCTGACGGGCCTGATGAACGCCTTGCTGGTGGAGCAGCGAGAGCCCCGACGCAGCGTGCCTTGAGGGATCATGAAGCCTGGGCGTGAGGGAGCCAGGGCAGGGAGGGAGGGAGGGAGATAGAAGAGTTATATATGTTCTCTTATATGTCTCTTATATGTTCCTTGGGCATTGGGGAGGAACGGTGCATGTTTTTTTGACATTACACACAAACCTCGATTTCCCGGACTAATTGGGGGGAGCACTGGTCCGGGAACCGCAAAAGTCCGGGAAACGCAACAGTTGGATGCCATATTTTTTTTTTTTTTTTTTTTTTTTTTTTTTTTTTTTTTTTTTTTTTTTTTTTTTTTTTTACGTAACAAGGAACTGGCCAAGGGCACAACAAAAATGGCAACACAAAGTCTGCTTAGTTGCCAGTCCCTATAAAGAAGACGGTAAGAGAATAAAAAAAAAAAAAACCCACATTACCCACCCCCGGACGCTTATCCTACTCTAGTATTTACTGTCAGGCAACCACCAATATCAACTACCCCGCCGCGGACTTTTACGTCCGCTGAGCATGCTGCCACCTGGCGGGAGGCAGCAGAAAGTGTTCAATAGTCTCAAGAGGCGTTCCTGCACCAGGAACATTGGGGGTCAGGAGACTAACTGAGGCAGTGCAGGTGAACCGTGAGTGTCGTGTGCCCAAATGTAAACAATACGACCGCTGAGCATGCTGACACCTGGCGGGAAGCGCGGACACTGACCAGGGGTGACCGGAGACGCTCGGACTGCCGGACAACTTTGTCAATTTACGAACAGGACCAGGCATTTCAACGTGTAAAAAAAAAAAAAAAAAAAAAAAAAAAAAAAAAAAAAAAAAAATTGTCCAGGACTCTGACATATCCCCGGACCTCGGATTTTGTCCGGCAAATCCGATATCCGGGAAATCGAGGTCCGGGAAATCGAGGTTTGTGTGTATTTAATTTTTTTGTAATTTTTAAGTTTTTTTGGGGGAAGGGTGTTTTTTTTCAACATTATTAAATTTTTCTATAGTTTTTCTTCTAATGGTGGTGCAGCTACTACTACTACTACTACTACTACTACTACTACTACTACTACTACTACTACTACTACTACTACTACTACTACCACCACCACCACCACTACTACTCCTAATCCTCCTCCTCCTACCACCACTACCACCACCACCACCACTACCATTATCTCTACCACAACCACCATTACT
>JACEEZ010023435.1:17500-20000 GCA_016584305.1 Chionoecetes opilio | reverse complement strand
AGGAAGGAAGGAAGGGAAGGAAGGGTTGTTTACGTAAAGAGTGAAGAAGGAACGGGTAATATAGGTTAATGGAAAGAAGGAAAGAGAGAGTTAAGGAAGGAAGGAAGGAAGGAAGGAAGGAAGGAAGGAAGGAAGGAAGGAAGGAAGGAAGGAAGGAAAGGAAGGTAGTGTTGTTTACGTGAAGGGTGAAGAAGGAAGGGGGTAATATGGAAGTAATGGAAGGGCGGAAAGAAGAAATCAGGGAGTTAAGGAGGGAAAGAAGGAAAGAAAGGGTTGTTTACTTAAGAAGAAAAAAGGGTAAGGAAGGAAGGGGTGATATGGGGTAATGGAAAGAAGGAAAGAGGGAGTTGAGTAAGTAAGTAAGTAAGTAAGTAAGTAAGTAAGTAAGTAAGTAAGTAAGGAAGGAAGGAAGGAAGGAAGGAAGGAAGGAAGGAAGGAAGGAAGGAAGGAAGAGTAGGATAGAGGTTACGTAAGGGGAGAAAGATGAATGGAGATATATTTATTAAAAGGATTCTCTCTCTCTCTCTCTCTCTCTCTCTCTCTCTCTCTCTCTCTCTCTCTCTCTCTCTCTCTCTCTCTCTCTCTCTCTCTCTCTCTCTGTGCAATGACAATGAGATACTTTTAAGCCACAAAAACGTTACTCTTCTTTTTTCTTCTTCCCTCCTTCCTCTTCCTCCTCCTTCTTCCTCTTCCTCCTCCTCCTTCCTCTCCCTCCCTTTGGAACTATACTAAAACACCACCCACACCCACTCCCCACCCCCACACGCACCCCCCCAAACCTAACACCCCCCCCACCCAAACCCACACCCCACACCACACACCCATCCCACCCCCACACCCACACACAACCCACACACCACACCCCCATCCCCACACCCACACACATCCACACACCCACACACCCACCCACAGACACACACCCACACCCCCATCCCCACACCCTCACCCCCACCCACACACCCCTACACCCACACACACACACACCCATACACACAAAAAACGATAAATAAACAAATAAGTAGAGTCAGGTTAGTAGTTTACAGTTGATCACGTAACAAAACGGTAAGTTCCTCCCTCCCTCCTAGGTAACGGTGCGGCCACGACACCGTCACGCGCCTCTACGGTCAACCCAACCTTATTGTACCGCAGGGAAACACCGGGACCTCACTTGGACTAGCTTAAGGTAGCTTTCTATAAGGTGCTAGGCAGAGGTCGGCAACCCAGAATTCGAGAAGAGCCAGTTTCTTCAAATTTGGCAGAAAGCAGTGTTGATGGAGCCGCAGTGTAAATTCTGAATGAAAATTACGAAACGATAAAATGTTCCTCTTATTATTTCTTACTAATAAAGTAGGAATATAGACTAAAAAGTCAAGGTAAATACACGTCATAATACTTACTACACACTTCTCTTCCAAAATTATAAGTTACGATAATAAATTGATAAGTTATGAAGATGATGACACAGATTACGTCACCTAAGAATACAGAATTACGTCACCTAAGAACACAGAATTACGTCACCTAAGAACACAGAATTACGTCATCTAAGAACACAGAATTACGTCACCTAAGAACACAGAATTACGTCACCTAAGACCACAGAATTACGTCACCTAAGAACACAACTGGAGGGATGACATAACTACGTATAATAGATGACGGAGAAAGAGAAGGAAAAAATAAATTATATGTATCTATCTAAAGACAATTGACAGTTAGAATAATTAATTGTCTGGTATTACGAGAGAGAGAGAGAGAGAGAGAGAGAGAGGAGAGAGAGAGAGAGAGAGAGAGAGAGAGAGAGAGAGAGAGAGAGAGAGAGAGAGAGAGAGAGAGAGAGAGAGAGAGAGATGTGTACATAAAAACCTTTAAGTGTGTACTGTATTCTTGTAATCTATATCAACGGTTATGTTAGTTATGTAAATGTTTGTGTGTATGTATGTACCATGTGTTGCAAAGAACATATGGTGTGTGTGTGTGTGTGTGTGTGTGTGTGTGTGTGTGTGTGTGTGTGTGTGTGTGTGTGTGTGTGTGTGTGTGAGAGAGAGAGAGAGACACAAACACACACACACACACACACACACACACACACACACACACACACACACACACACACACACATACACACACACGCACACAGACACACACACACACACACACACACACATTATCATCAGCTGTTGCAGAACGGAAAACAGTGTTGCCAATGCAGACAGAAAGGCAAAAGCAGTGTTGCCAATAGTTTGTCGGTCACGCCTAGTATCTCCCTTCCCTCCCTCCCTTCCCCCATCCCATCCCTTCCCTCCCCTTCTCTCCCCCTCTCTCTCTTCAGGCCAATGTCAGGGGCAGGACTCGCAGGGACGTATTTAGGATCGTGAAACATTGGAGGCCTATAGTCCAGCCAAGACTTTACATTTTTACAGGATAATTTTCAATGTATTTATGAGTATAATGAATATGAGATGTGAGACACTGAGCTCTACCAAAAGGCTCCGGTCAT
>JACEEZ010023435.1:0-5000 GCA_016584305.1 Chionoecetes opilio | reverse complement strand
CACACACAACCCCCACCCCCCCCCAAAAAAAACACAAAAAAAAAAGAAAAACAAAAAGAATAATAATAAATAAAAAATAAAAAAAAAATTAAAACCCCAACACAACGTAACATTGTGGTGTGGTTACGCAACGTGGATAGCCTACACCATAGACCACTGTATGCGCCGTTATTACCGTGGATCTATAAAACGGTATACAGTGTACGTATGCCTACACTCCTAACTAGACCAAAAATGAAAAGAAGAACAAAAAACCTAAATCATAAATCTCAAAAAAAAATAGCCACAAAATCCACAAAAAAAGCTTCAAAATTTCCATCACAAAAACACCCACAAAAAACTTACTCCCCCACACCCCAACCCCCGTCCCCGTCCACACCACACCCCCACCAAACCACATTCCAACACCTACACCCCAACTACCCCTCCCCTCCAACACCACACCCCCCAACTACCCCTTCCTCCAACACCCACACCCACCCAACCCCATCCCCTCCAAACACCCACACCCCCAACACCTTCCTCCAACACCCACACCCCCAACCCTCCCCTCACCAAACAGCCTACACCCCAAGACTACCCCCCTCCCCTCCAAACACCTACCACCCCCAACTACCCCTCCCCTCCAACACCCTACACCCTCAACACCCTCCCCTACCTACACCCCCAACTACCCCTCCCCCCCTCCAACACCTCCCCCAAACACCACACCCCAACTACCCCTCCCCTCCAAAAACCCACACCCCCCAACGTACCTCCTCCAACCAATTTACCCCCCCAAAAAAACCCCACTAATTCTTTCTATATCTATTCTAATTCTAAAATCTCTGCACAACTTACTATAAAACCCCAAAAAAAACTTACCAACATTTTTTTTTTTACATGAAGCACAGGTTTTTTTTTGTTTTTTTTATTTCATATTGAAGGCCTCTTTACCGTCATACTAATTTCCGTATTTACAATTCTAAAACATCAATACAACTTAGTATCTAAATTAACTAAACAACTACTTAATTCTCTTCTAATTCTAAAACATCCATACAACTTACTAATCACAAAGTCGTATTCCCTGAGAAGTCGTCCCTGGTTGATGGGCTTGGACTCTGGATCCCCCCACACATAACCCCCACACATAAACCCCACACATAACCCCCACACACACTACCCCCACACACATACCCCCAACACATACCCGACAACACTACCCCACACATAACCCCCACACACTACCCCCACGCACATAACCCCCACACATAACCCCCCACACACACTACCCCACACATAACCCCCACACACACTACCCCCACACATAACCCCCACACACACTACCCCAACCCCTACACACACTACCCCCACCCCCACACACACTACCCCAACCCCCACACATAACCCCCACACACCCACATACTCACACAACCCTTCCAAACCCCAAAAACACACCCCATCACTTACTAATCACAAAGTCGTATTCCCTGAGAAGTCGTCCCTGGTTGATGGGTTTGGACTCTGGATCCACCTCATCATACTTGTAGTAGGCGATGGCGGCGAGGAGGGCGGGGAGGAACCATACCGTGGCGGAGACTACTGACGCGGCCGTGGAGGGTAGGAGGAGGCCGGCCATGGTGGGGGGGAGGGATAGGGAGAAGATAGGGAGAAGGTAGGGATAGGTAGGGGATAGGTAGTGTAGGAAAGGTGGGGGAGGAAGAGAGGGAGTATGTAGTATGGAATGGGTAAAATAGGATATGAAGGAGGAAAAGGGAAGTGATATGGAGGGTTTAGGGATGAGGTAGAAGGATGAGGGTAGAGGAAAAGGAGGGATAGGATAGTATAGAAGGGTTAGGGATAGGAAGATGGAGAAGAAGGGAGGAAGAGAGATAAAAGGTAGTACGGAAAGGGTTAAGGATAGGAGGAGGAGGAGGAGGAGGAGGAGGAGGAGGAGGAGGAGGAGGAGGAGGAGGAGGAGGAGGAGGAGGAGGAGGGGCAGGAGGATGACAAGAATGGTCAGTGTGCAAAAAGGAGGAAGGAAAGATAAGGAAGGGAAGGAAGGGGAGAAGGAAGTAAGGAAGAGAAGGAGAGAAAGGAAAGGAGAAAGAGGACAGGAAAGGAAGGAAAGGAGAGAATGAGGGGAGGAAAGGAAGGAAAGGAAAGGAGAGAAGGAGAGAAGGAGGTAAGAGAAGGAGGGAAGGAGGGAAGGAAGGAAATGAAGGAGAGATAGAGGAAAGGAAGGAAAGGGAATGAGGGAAGGAGAGGAGAGAAGGAAGGGAAGGAGGGTGGTAAACAGGCCTCTTCTCAGCCTTACTATCACGTTATCCCACGTCCTGGCGTGGCTGGAGGGCGTGGGAGGGCGCGGGGGGGACCAGAGGGCGTGTAGGTCGTATCCCTGGGAAGAGGCGTGTGGCGGCGGGCGTGTAAGGGCCTTGTCGTTACCAAAGGGCGTGGGAAGTTATAGTTCTGGGTGGCACGGGAATGTATATATGTGTGTGTGTGTGTGGTGTGTGTGTGTTGTGTGTATGTGCGTGTTGTGTGTGTGTGCGTACTTTGTGACCTCTCTGTTTCAAGGTCACGGCCACACACACACACGTACAGGACCTATATACGTACACGACGTCTGTACGTACACACACGTCTCGTACACGTACACAAAATCAAGGTTCCGTACACACGCTTGTCCGACACGGTAAAGCCATCTCACTCACTTGCTTTAATTATCTTTCTTTTCTCTCTCTCACTTTCTTTACCACTGTTAATACCAAGAAAACAGATCATTAACACTCACTTCCCTAATAAACACACATACAAACACACTTATTTGTCTTAATAGCACTCGCTTTATCATTTGGAGAGAGAGAGAGAGAGAGAGAGAGAGAGAGAGAGAGAGAGAGAGAGAGAGCGGATCTCCGAGACTCGGAGAGAGACGAGAGAGAGAGAGAGCAGTGATTGATGACAAAAAAAGGGGAATGTGCCAGACAAGAGAGAGAGACGAGAGAGAGAGAAGACAGGGAGAAGAGGAGAGAGAGAGAGACGCGAGAGAGAGAGATGAGAGAGAGAGAGAGGACCAGTCTCTCCTCCTCCAGTCAGGACACCAGTGAGAGAGAAAGTGATTCCTCCTCCCTCCCTCCCACGCTTGGAGAGAGAGAGGGAGGGAGAGAAAGAGAGGGAGAGAGGGAGGGAGAGAGAGGGAGGGAGAGGGAGGGAGAGAGAGGGAGGGAGGGAGGGAGGGAGAGGGCCGAGGGATTTAAGGAAAGGGTAAGGTCGGGTAAGAGAGGTAGGAAAGGAAGGAGAGAAGGGAGAGAAGGATGCGAGGGAGGGAGAGGAAGGGAGAGAGAGAAGGATGCGAATAAGGGAGGGAGAGAAAGGGAGAGAGAGGAAGGATAAAGGAGGGTGAGGAAGGGTGACGGAGGTAGGGAGAGGAAGGGTGACGGAGGTAGGGAGAGGATAGCAGGAGAGAGATTACAAAGGATTACAAAGGAACCCCCACAAAACAGATGCGAGGGAGGGAAAGGGATATCGAGGAAAGAATGAGGAGGAAAGGAGAGGAAGGGGAAGAAGGATCGAAGGAGGAAGGGAGAGAAAGGAGTTGAGGAGGGAGAGGGAGAAAGGATGAAGAAGGGAGAAAAAGGGAGGAGAGAAGAAAAGGTGGGGAGGGAGGAAAGGGAAAGAAAGGGAGAGAAAGGTAGATGAAAGGGAGGAGAGAGAAGGGAGGGAGGATGCGAATAAGGGAGGAATACAAATACAAAGGAAACAAAGGATAAGGGAGGGAGAGGAAGGATGAGGGACGGGAGAGAGAGAGAGAGAGAGAGAGAGAGGAGAGGGAGAGAGAGAGAGAGATGAGCGATGAGAGATGGGAGGAGAGAGAGATGAGAGAGATGAGAGAGAGAGATGAAGAGATGAGAAGAGAGAGAGAGAGAGAAAAAGTCGGTTAGTGGGGTAAGATAAGCACAAACAAGAAAGTAGAAAATAGCGCAAAACAGAGATAGTAGAGATAAGAGAGGAGAGAGAGAGGAGAGATGGAGGAGAGGGAGAGGAGAGAGATGAGAGAGACTGAGAGAGAGAGAGAGAGAGACAGAATGATGACGATAATCCTTCAAAGTGAACATCCTTCCCTAAGTCGCTCACTTTTACTAAAAACTAGGAGGAGGAGGAGGGAGGAGGAGGAGGAGGAGGAGGAGGAGGAGGAGGAAGGAGAGGAGGAGGAGGAGGAGGAGGAAGAGGAAGGAGGAGGAGGGAGGAGGAGGAGGGGAGGAGGCAGGAGGAGGAGAAGAGGAGGGAGGAGGAGACTGAAAAGATGAAAGAGGAGGTGCGGATAGAGTGCTGTTGGGAAGGAAGGAGGAGGAGGCGGAGAGGAGGAGGAGGAGGAGAAAGGCTTACACTGCCTAAGGGGGGAGGGGGGAAGGGGGGGAGGGAGTTACCTGCCAAGTCGATAACTGACATGCCACGGAAGGCCGAAGAGGAGAGGAGGAGGAGGGAGGGAGGAGGAGGAGGAGGAGGAGGAGGAGGAGGAGGAGGAGGAGGAGGAGGAGGAGGAGGTAAATATATAGGTAAATAGGTGTTAAACGGGTAAAGGGACGAAACGACAGGTATTTGAAGTGCTAATAACTACCTGTTGTGTGTGGTGTGTGTGTGGTGGTGTGTGTGTGGTGTGTGTGTGGGTGTGGTCGTTGTGAAGGTGTGTGTGTGTGTGTGTGTGCATACACACGCAAACAACCTTCTATACATTATGAAAATGCGGAAAAAAAAATCAAGCGTAAAAAATGTTATAAAAAAACTGCAAAGAAAAAAGTAAATGAATATAAAAAATCATCGAGTTATAAAAGGAAGAGGAGGAAGGAGGAGGAGGAAGGAGGGAGGAGGCAGGAGGAGGAGAGGAGGAGGAGGAGGAGGAAAGGAGAATGCTAATATGAGGCTCACTTCTTGAGTGAATAACCTTTTTGTACGACTTTGTACTATTAATGAGGATGGAGTGAGGAGGATTAGTGATTCTTATGAGTATAGGATTTATT
>JACEEZ010023434.1:213894-231419 GCA_016584305.1 Chionoecetes opilio | reverse complement strand
TTAAAATTAAAAAAAAAAAAATTTTTCTTCCCACAGTCCCAATTCATTTAAATAGGTTTCCGGCCATATGTTTATGTCGTAGTCACTGGTGACGTCACGGCAAGAGGCAAGAGGGAGCAGGTAGACATACTCTCTCTCCCCCGCCGACCCTGGCAGGGGACTGGTCGTGTGGAGGGAGTCGTTTCCCCATCAACCCTTTAGAAGGGTTTTGGTCCTGGTAGCAGAGCGGAGGGGAAAGCGGAGTGGTGAGACACCGGCTTGTGGCACACGTGGTCCATGTTGGCGTAGGGTACACCGTATAACAAAAATTCTTTTTCTCAACGTTGGCATGCCAATTTCCTATGTAAAATGGAATTCTAAGACAATTTTATCTTTTTTTCCATTTTTGCATTTGAGCAATTCTTACTATGCAAAATCGCACTTTTATTTTGCACCCTTATCGAATAATGCTTAAATGAGTACGCATGTCCGGTTGGTCCTGTTTTTTGGGCATCATGCACCAATATGAGTTCCAATGACTAGCGTGGTAAGCTCTTTCTGTCAGTTGGTTCTTAGGCACTACATCACAGTGTCACAGCCTCTACGTTGGCCTAGAACGTATCCATCTGTCCTTCTTAGCCCTGAAGCAGGGCATGGTTTCCGGTGGTGGGCCCGAGCCCGGATGAACCCGTCTCTGGCCTGCTGCCACCCCCACTGCTGCCGCAGCCTCTGTCACCTGCTTCACGACTCTTTCGGTGCTCTGAGTGTGG
The DNA here is from genome assembly GCA_016584305.1 of Chionoecetes opilio. NCBI lineage: Eukaryota > Metazoa > Arthropoda > Malacostraca > Decapoda > Majidae > Chionoecetes > Chionoecetes opilio. Next base: position 230,670 of record JACEEZ010023434.1, on the reverse strand, counting down.
ATAGAGAACTCCGGAACCTCGTACGGCTTGACCAGGATCTCCTTGATCTGATCCCCGGACAGTGAACAGGTGAATGCCGCTCGTGCACCTGGCCAGGCTGCCAGCTGATCAGTGTCTGCAAGCTGGTGGCTGCCAAGTTCAGCTTGGGTGTGATGCGAGTCTTACACTGGTGTCCCCATACTCCCCCGCCAGCCCTCAGCTTCAAAATCGGGGTCCGGCGAACCTGCGGTCATCCTCACTCTGACTCGCCATCAGCGAGAGGAGGACACATTGAGTGTGCGAACCATGCTCCTGTCCGCACGTAGAAGGTCACCCCTGTTTGGACCTTTTTGGGGCTGCGACCTCATCACACTGAGCTGCGTGAGGATGTGCTTGGGGCCGTCCTCTAGTCTGTGGTGAACCTTGATGTCGTAGTAGAGTTTGAAGTACACCTGCAGGCAGTACTTGACTAGGATTCCGGGGTGTTCAGTTCTTTGCCAGTCAGTCCATGCTTTCTGGTCCACATGTACACGAGCAACTGGGCTGTGGTGAGCCATCTGGAGTGGGACACCTTTGCCACACTTGATCTCCTGCAGCTCGGACGGGAGAACGCCCTGTTTTCACAGCCTGGACCAGCTGGTAGGAGACCTGCTGGTCGGGTGGACTGTTGACCAGGATATACTCCGGTTCTCCGTGAGATCTTCACCGCCTTGGCACTCCTCTAAACTTTGTGTTGTACTGCATCTCATTCACGCTGGACACCCGACTGCACACTGAACCCGTGAAGCCAGTGCAGATGAGGTAGGCCCCTCGATGCTGTGGATAAGGTGGCGCAGGGGCAACTCGTTTGTGTGCAACACGCATATACTCCAGAAGAGCTTGCGTCCCCGCATCTTCTCCAAATGGCGTGAGTACCACCCTTCCACCCCGTGTTGGCCCTAGTTGAGTCACCTTGCCAGTACGATCAGTGAGTCGGTGGAGTCGTATGTCACCACAGATCATAGAGAGCCTGAGCCACCTTGAACGCAGCCTTCTCAGGTGGCACTGGTCCGTCCTCTGGTACAAAGTGCCAAAGGTACCTTCCAGTGGCTCCTCGTCACTGACACATGCTCCTCCTGATCAACCTTGGTGTGCAGTTTCCCATAGCTTTCGAGCACCATCGCCCTGGTCTTGTCCTTCCTCCCATCGTAACCCAATCCAGCTATTTTGGTACCCTGGTGCTTTCCCCTGGTCAAGGTCCCTGGCCGATGCCATGGCATCCTGCCTGGCCCTCCTCAGCTTTTTAGGATCGCAGAGCGGGGACGACATGTCTGGAGAGAGGTGGCCATCAGCGATAAGGTCCTGGAGGAATTCCTGAAGCCAAGGCAGCAGCAGCAGTGGGCGGAACGTCGAACCGGATGCTTGCCAGCGGCCCGTTTCCGGACTGGCATTGTGTTTCTTCTTGCAGCTGGCCTGTCCAAGTACTGCATCACAAGGGGTGCCAGGGACCCCAGCCTCTCCTGAGCAGTCGTCTACCATATGGCAGCCTCCTGTTTCTCCTGCCTCTTTCCTCCGAGTGGCGGGTGAACGACTCCTCCGTCCCCATCCTCAGAATCCTGGTGATCTTCAGCCTGGCCCAGGAACATCTGCTCCTGCAGCTCAAGACGTCTGACCTTTTTCATCTTTCTGCTTTGCTTCTTCAGCTTACCCTCCTCTTCCAACTGTTTTCTTTTTGCTGCTTTCACTTGTCTATCTCTCATTCTTGTCTACCCCTGTCATCATCATTGCACTCTTCCCCCCCAACTTTGATCCTCTGGTAGTACAGCCACTCCAGGTCAAAAGTAGGGACTTTGCTGGCCAGGGGGCAGTCACACTGCACGTTGGGGTGCCAATAAAAATCAAAATTTTTGAATTTTCTTCCTACTTGGTGTAATGGGGGCATCTATGCAAGAAACCATCGTATGCAAAGTTCGACGTAAATGGGTTTATTTTTAGGGTGGCGGATTTACAACTTTGTTATTTACCCTTATGCACTGGCCTATTAAGGAGGGGATGTCATCTCTTGAAAGCGGACAAGCCGGACATCCCTTCCCCAGCGGGGTTTGCTGGTCCCCCCCCTTGGTGAGTATTAGCCCTCGGTGGGGGGGGTATCATGGGGACCCAAACCCCATTCATTGTGGCTGGCTTGGCCGGGAAGGGAAGCCTTCGAGGTCCCGGGCTGCTGATGGCGATGGGCCTCCACAACTTGGGGAGGAACTGGCGCTGTTCCTCGTCTTTGGTCAGCCGGAGGTTAAAGGGACGGGGATGAGCGCCACTCCTCGCTCGGTTTGTGTCGTTGACGACGCGAAGTCCCTCGATTCGGAGGCGGGCCCCTCGACGTACGATTCCTCTTCCTGCCACTTCCGAGGGTTGCGGACAGGAAGTCGGTCTTGATATCAAGAGCTTTGAAGAGGCGGGGGGAATTTTTTGTGGCGAAGGGGGGCAGTGTTGCCGCAGGAACTTGTGAGATGGGGGGTTTATTCGCTTGGTGGGTTCCTCGCTCCTTCATCGTAGAGAATGGCCTGTACATTGTGTACAATTGCTTGTTTGTCGGAGACAGGGGAGACGTGAGTCGAACAGTGACAGGCCAATGAGATCTTCGCTCAAGTACCAGAAATGGCGGCTCAGAGTGGGAAGCAGGCCTTACGAATACATTTGTCGTGGTACTGAAGGATGTCCTTAGCGAATCCAAGATCGTTGGGGCGGGAGCGTAGGATGGAACCGTCGTTCGAACCATCGCAGGACGTAGATCTCGGTTGCGAACGATGAGAACCGCTGGAGGGCTGACATTTCTCAGGTTGTGACGACTCCAGTCAGCTGCCCCCGAAACAAGATCATCTTCAGAGTGTAAATGATACGCGCCACCCAAACGCGTTCGATGAAGCGCTCCGGGGCTACGGATCGAGGTCTTCGGAAGAGTGCCGCCGAGGAAAAGGATGCTCAGCTCAGCGATTTCCTTATGGGTCGTCACGGGCTGCTTTGTCTGAAGCAGACGTTTCAAACCTTGAATGAGATTGCCCCTTTTGGAGCCCAGAGTCTCCGGCAGATCTTCGTTGGTGGGAGGGTTTATTGCCGACGGTTGTTTGTAAGACCAGTAGTCCTTGAAGCGAGAGAAGATGGTGATTTTCAGGACCAGAAGATGACCCCAAACACATAGAAAGGTCTTCTCAAGGACAAGTTCGTGGATGACGGCAAGCAAGTGAAACGGGGGGTTCGGCCGATCTTCTGTTGCAGATGGTGCATGCACCATTGATGGCTCCAGTGTTGGCACTGGTTGTGTCGAAGACATCGCCATGACTCGTTCCTGGACCCCCAGTCTTCTAGAGCCTCGAACACAGCTGTAGGCGGCATCACCAGTTCCGGAGTGCAGTTTCGGGACTCCTAGGAGCTTCACTCCTTCTCCTGTGACGAGGATGGCGAGTCTTTCGGTGCGAGTGCCATCGTCCTGAGGAAGGATCTTCCCGTCCCATGAACGGTAAGAGGGGTAAGAGGACGAAAGTCTCTTTGATGTCCTTCGCCAAAGTGGACCTGTACTTCGCTCTTGCCTGTCGAAGGACTCTGGATTCAGCACAAGCTCTTGTGGTCGTGGCCCAAGCTACTTGCCGCAGCCGCCCCCAATTCGAAGGGCTTGGCGGCTAAATGACCCCAGTTTTTGTCAAGGGCTCCGACGAGATCAAGGATAGGACGGACTTCGTGCCCCGTGTCCTCAATCGCTTTGGTGGAGAAGCGACCCCGGCGTCGAAGAAGAAATCGATGGTTGGCAGCGTTGGCTGGACTTGATGACTCAGACGATGACGACTCCCAGCTCCACCATCTTTTCTCCTTTTGGAGTCTGTTGACGGCTACGTGAGAGAGAGCTTTCACGTCGGCAAACCGATTCTTTCAGCTTCTTGTCCAGACCAGCCATCGAACCCTGCCCCCCTTCTCCCACTGGCAAGAAGGAATTCCTTGTCTTCAGGAAAGGTCATCAGAGTGAGGGCGTCGGAGTGGGCGATGTCCAAAAGGTCTGGGAGACTTTCTTGGAAGGTCTTCTGTTTTTTTGGCAGGCGTGACTCAGAGTTATTCTTGCTTTTGCTCAGATCTTCCACTCGTCGAAAAGTCCGTAATCTTCCTCCTCACGCTAGTTTCTGCGATGGGGGGGATCCTAGCTCGTGTCCAGAAGTCGAGGACCTCCTTGCAACCTCAGCTGCACTCTGCTGCACCGTCTTCTTCTCTTCCTTGTGTGCGTAGAAAAATCATCGTAAAAACGTCTCCACGGCTGGGAAGTTTGCTCCTGTGATAGTAGGAACACTATGGGCAAGAAGCCAACTTCAGTTTGCTTTCTCGTGGTCATGAAACCCGAGGGCGAAAAGAGGAAATGTTCAAGATCGTCCGCCCCTCTAAATATCAACCGATTTGCCTGAAACTTTGCACACGACAGTTTCTAAGTACAAGGCAGAATACCACAAAGTACGTGAAAAAATATGACTTTGAAAAATTACCCCTATGTGCTATTGGCACCCTACTGCACGTGTGGGTCTCACGTGGCACAGCTGGGGGTTGGAGCAGTGGGATTCCTGGCCCTTGCAAAAGGGAAAATCGTGTGAGGCAGGCCGTTATGTTCAAACCCGCATGCATATGTCCATATTCTTCTCCACGAATTCCTTTACTGCTTTAGTTGCTCTGTCTCTCACCACTTCACTAACCTTCTTCCAAAAATTATCTATCCTTCTGGTCACGGACCGGGTCAATAACAACCACTGGAGGTGCAAACTGGGCTTTGATTTCTTCCACTGGGCAAGCACCATGGGGGTCAGGTCCTTCGCAATGTCTCTCACTGGTACCCCCGCTTGTCAACACCCTCCCGGATGCCGCTGAGTTCTTGGAGAAGGTTTCCCCCTCTTCATCACTCCGCGATACGTGGGGCCACCTCACTTCCAGCAAACTCTCGTCCACCGCCAACAAAGGCGGCCAACTTGGGATCCAGAGCTCTGTCTAGTTGGGGGCTTCGACCCACTTAGTTTACAAGGAGAAGCCATCCTGAAAAAGACATCAGAATTGATGATAGGTTGCAAATGAAGCCGTTACTTAGCGTGGGCTAATATTTTTTCATATAAATAAAAATCCATTTTTGCAAGCAAGAAGTGCTCAAACCAAAAAGTTGAAGAGGCAAACCACCCTTAAAATTCATTTTACATAAGAAACACCCTGGCAATTTCGAAATAATTATATTTCACTTTTCATTGGACCCACGGCGTTCCCTAGTCCTGTTCAATCCTTTACTAATCATACCAATCATATCATATCTTATAACCAACCCTATACAATCTCATTACTTTCGCGATACTTCGTCTCATATAACTATGGTATTTTAAGAAGATTACCAAAATGTTCTTGTATTTAAAAATATTGGTTCTTCAATAAATTCCTCGCCAACTTTTATACCAAGCATGAAACTGAAAATTTTAAATCAAATGGGTTTCAAGTATATTAAAATAGCAAAAACAATAGACATATTACACAATCAACTGTGTTATATATATGGCAAGTATATGCAGGCTTTTCTGCTGGCAGTGTCCGCGCTTCCACTCCCACCATGTAGTGCTACACTCTCACCTCCTCACCCTGAATGTCACCACCTGTGACCTGCCCACCCTGCTGGCGGCAGCTGGCGTCCCCCCCTCCTGGCAACACGCTGTCATCCGCCTCACCTGTGCCTTCCTGAGGAAGACAGGTCAACTACAATGCCTGTGATAGCATCATAGGACATCACCAGGGCTCACAGTGTTCCTCAAGGGATCCCGCAGCCCAAAAAAACAACAACAAAGTGACGTAAAAGTCTGCGGCGGGGTAGTTGATATTGGCAGTTGCCAGACAGTAAATACTAGAGTAGGGTAAACGTCCGGGGGTGGGTAATGGCCTCGGACTGTTGCGATTCCCGGACGTTTGCGGTTCCCGGACCAGTGCTCCCCCCCATTAGTCCGGGAAAATGAGGGTTGTGTGTACTGTATATACAGGGAGGTCCTGAAGATACGAGCAGTTAGGTTCCACCTGGCATACTCGTAAAGCGAAATCTCGTATAACGAAACACATAACTAATGGTAAAATATAGGTTTGGTTCCAGGACCATCAATTAAAAAAAATAAAAATAAAAGACATGTTTTTCAAGCTAAAATAAACTATAGCCAACACAACAAACACACAGCGTCTATATTACCCACACTGTACTACCTATTCTGTAGAAAAAGCATTCTGAAAGAGAAAATAGCACACAAAATAACATAACTGCACATTAATTAAACATAAAACATGCATAACAAGCAAAAAAGACGTTGTACTGTAGGGGACGCCACGTGATACAAGAGAAGGTAGTGTAGCGGTCCCAGGGTTGGGGCCGCACACCTGCTAATTACCCCTAAAGGTCAGGCCGCGCCATATGCTTAATTACTCTTCAGGTCACGCCTTGCTAGGGGTGACCTGACTGCGGTCCCAAGGTTGGAGCCGCACACCTGTTAATTACCCCTACATGTCAGGCCGCGCCATATGCTTAATTACCCTTTAGGTCATGCCTTTTTTTTTTTTTTTTTTTTTTTTTATATAACATTTGTGCCTATAGCCTTGCTAGGGATGACCTGACTGCGGTCCCAAGGTTGGGGCAGCACACCTGGCTAATTACCCCTAAAGGTCAGGCTGCGCCATATGCTTAATTACCCTTCAGGTCACGTCTTTTTTTTTATTTTTTTATTTTTTTATTTTTTTTATAACATTTGTGCCTATAGCCTTGCTAGGGATGACCTGACTGCGGTCCCAAGGTTAGGGACGCACACCTGCTAATTACCCCTAAAGGTCAGGCCGCGCCATGTGCTTAATTACCCTTCAGGTCACAGCTTCCTAGGGGTGACCTCACTGGGGTCAACCAAATCCCCCTTTGTCCAGCCTGGGAGTGGTAGGGCGTGCATTTTGAACTTGATAATTTTACTCACCCCAGTTTGAATGTCGTATCATTGGATTTTCGATCTCGTATATTGAAAATAGACCCTAATTTACACATCTCGTATCATCGGATTCTCGTATACCGAATGCTCGTATAACGGGACCTCCCTATATATATATATATATATATATATATATATATATTATATATAATATATATATATATGATATATATATATATATACAGGGAGGTCCCGTTATACGAGCATTCGATATACGAGAATCCGATGATACGAGATGTGTAAATTAGGGTCTATTTTCAATATACGAGATCGAAAATCCAATGATACGACATTCAAACTGGGGTGAGTAAAATTATCAGTTATTTACTAAGGTAAATTACAAGTTATTTACTAAAATTATAAACATTTACTGACTATATGAGTTTACCTAAGATTGTACGATAAATAATCAATCTGAAAATAACATGCAGACTGGCCAACGACTGCTCGAGACTGGTATTAGCAGAGGTAGGAAGTCTCCAGGCTCGCTTATTATTGTTTGGTATGCTATGAAATATCATTTCTCTAGGTGAATGTAGACATATGATTGCATTTGGATGGATATCATTCATATATATGAGTAAAGAGATGAAATACAAGCAAGGGACTCATCCACTTTTGGCAGCGCGGCTTTGGCAGCAGCAGCAGCAGCAGCATAAAGCCGGCCCATGAGCCCGGGAGGTGGATATCAACACCATTAAACCAAGGGAGATAGAAGTCTTTGGAAATATTTAGTAGGAGAGCGAGAACCCCTTGAGGAATCCTATGATCCCTGGTGATATCCTATGGTGCTATCACAGGCGTGGAAGCTGACTGTCTTCTTCAGGAAGGCACAGGTGAGGCGGATGACGGCGGGTTTTTACTCAAAAGTTTTGAGTGGCGGTGCCGCTGGATAACGTCTTATTACTCGTTATTATACAACTTGGTGATTATGATGAGATGTTATATACACGTGTCATTATCTACATCAATGTAGCACCGTGTTTCATCTTAAATAAGGGTGATTTAAAGATGTTATGATGGAGGTGACTGCTGGCGGGGCAGTGAGTGACGGAGAAATTCTAGCCGCCGGGCCTCCCCAAAATCACAAATATTCACTATTTCAACCCACATACACACCTTCTACACCAAAACACTAGCAACACAGGCTCCTACTTATATATCTTACTATCTGATACATTAAAACCCCTTTAAAACGCAAGCATTCCAAATAAAACGAGAATTAGTTTGAGATGACGGGGACTGAAGGTGGCAAGAGGCAGTCTGGCATGCCATTCTTGCCCGGAAATATGTTCGATGACTTGTGATTGGTCGAGAAGTTTTAAAAACAGTTTATCATTGGCTGGTGACTGATGATGAGCTTGATGACGTAATTTATGTTTATGTTTAATTAATGTGCAGTTGTTATTTTGTGTGCTATTTTCTCTTTCAGAATGTTTTTTCTACAGAATAGGTAGTACAGTGTAGGTAATATAGACGCCGTGTGTTTGTTGTGTTTGCTTTAATTTATTTTAGCTTGAAAAACATGTCTTTTTTTTTTTTTTTTTTTTTTTTTTTTATAATTGATGGGGTCCTGGAACCAACCTATATTTTACCATTAGTTATGTGTTTCGTTATACTAGATTTCGCTTTACAAGTATGCCAGGTGGAACCTAACTGCTCGTATCTTCGGGACCTCCCTGTATAAAGATCGATCTGGGGCTCACAGGGTATTTTAAAACTTCTTTACCAACCTTTTGAGAAGGGGTTGCAAGAAATAGTTTGAAGTCTGGAAGGGGTGCGGACTGATGAATAGGTTAAAGTAATCGTCCAGACCCATTTTTTTCTTTGGGCATAATTATATTGAATGTTCATTCAAAATACCTAATCCACAAAAAATAATTCATTTCCACGCCTTATTTCCCTAAAACATGACTTTTGTAAAAAGCGCGGGAAAAACAGCAGCCCCATTCCAGCCGTTGCAGGAAACATGCTGGTGACGTCACATGAGTAAACCTCCTAGCCCTGCCTGATACAAATATACGTAGACTCAGAAAAAAATATAGTACCTGAAGAATTTTGGGTGTTTCTGATATATTTTTTTTGCGATATGGCATATACAGTCAAACTTCGATATAACGGAATAAAGGGAGGGAGGAGTGGTCCGTTAAAGCCGATTGTCCGTTATAGCGAAGGTATTTTTCCAAGGGGGGGAAAAATATATGGAAAAAACGGAAAAATTGTGAAATAAATGAGAAATAATCACAACACAACCAGACTGTGTAGCTATGTTGGGAGGTAAACAGTGACTGGCACTACATGCTGAATTTGGTCCGCTCCTACACGTGAAATAAATGAGAAATAATCACAAACACAACCAGACCGTGTAGCTAGTCAAGCTCAAGCTCTAGTGAAATTGAAACAAATTACTACGAGCCAGATTCACCGTGGCTTCCAAAGGTATTGCTTATTATCATGACTAATGCTCATTATTATATATATTATTGGTTGTGAAGTGCAGTTCTATACATGTGTCACTATTTAGGTCAGTGTAGCACTGGCTGTCACCTTAGAAAAGGGGTGATTTAGGGTGTTGAGGTGACAGGGAGACGTAGCAGCGGCCACGCCATAAACACTAATAGTCCACTATTTTAAACATCACACCTTCTACCACTAAATCACTAGCAACACAGGCTCCTTCCTTATTATATTATATCTTAATATGTGATACATCAAACTTCTTAAAACCCAGGCATTCCAAAGTAAATGAGAAAATAATACAATTATGTCGAGTTGACAATTCGAGCGGCGATAAGCGGTCTAGTCTAATATGCAAAATAAAAAAAAATGTCACGCAAATGGAGTCCGTTACATAGAGGTCCGTTATATCGAGGTTTGACTGTACTTGCATCCTGTATGGGTGCAGCAAGAAAGCTGTGCCTTTCCAGAGAGCTTAGCACCCATTTCCGATCTATTTAGCCGTGATTAGTGTGTGCAGAGCCTGGCAGTGGCGGGTGAAAGAAGTGTGGCAAGACACTGTGTTTCACACCGCGCTCCTCTCACCCTGCCACTCCCAGGCGCAGCACACACATATCATGGCCAAATAGGTCGGAAATGGGTGCTAAGCTGTCTGGAAAGGCACAGCTTTCTTGCTGCACCCATACAGGATGCAAGTATATGCCATATCACAAAAGAAAAATATCAGAAACACCCAAAATTCTTCAAGTACAGTCAAACCTCGATATAACGGACTAAAGGTGGGGAGGAGTGGTCCGTTAAAGCCGATTGTCCGTTATAGCGAGGGTATTTTTCCAAGGGTGGAAAAATATATGAAAAAAACGGAAAAATTGTGAAATAAATGAGAAATAATCACAAATATAACCAAACTGTGTAGCTATGTTGGGAGGTAAACAGTGACTGGCACTACATGCTGAATTTGGTCCGCTCCTACACGTGAAATAAATGAGAAATAATCACAAACACAACCAGACCGTGTAGCTAGTCAAGCTCAAGCTCTAGTGAAATTGAAACAAATTACTACGAGCCAGATTCAGCGTGGCTTCCAAAAGTATTGCTTATTATCGTGACTAATGCTCATTATTATATATTATATGGTTGTGAAGTGCAGTTCTATACACGTGTCACTATTTAGGTCAGTGTAGCACTGCATGTCACCTTAGATTAGGGTGTTGAGGTGACAGGGAGACGTAGCAGCGGCCACGCCATAACACTAATAGTCACTATTTTAAACAATACACACCATCTACGTGTACCACTAAATCACTAGCAACACTGGCTCATTCCTTATAATATTATATCTTAATATGTGATACATCAAAACTCCTTAAAACCCAAGCATTCCAAAGTAAAATGAGAAAATACAGGAGAACCTCATTTAACTGGCATTTAAAACAACGGCAGCCTCAAAACAACGGCACTAATCGACCCAGGCATTAATTACCGTATTTGCCGGCGCATAAGACGCAGTTTTTTCCCTTAAAAAGGAATGCAAAGTTCACCCTGCGTCTAATGCGGCCATATTAGTGCATGAGAGGTCAGGCAGAGAATGCAGAACAGCCGGTGGTGTATTACTAAAGGGGTCTGGAGTGATCTGTGTTGAGCAGTAGTCCACTGAACACAAATTAGTAACTGTGTTATCAACAGTAATGCATAATACTAAGAAAAGGTTGGATTTTAAGAGAAAACAAGAGCTGGGGCAACAAGATTGCGGTTGTTGCTGCCAAGATGGCCGTGTCAGATGTAAACATCATCCACACCCCGCTGCTGCTCTCCATGGTAAAACGTCTTGATATCTCAGGTCTGCTGCTTCACCTGGGATACTTCACTCGGCGACGCCCTCCCCCGCACCCACCATGGGTCATTACCACTCAGAGTCATCCCCGCACCCATGGAAAAGACAACATCCCGCATATTATTGTAGCCTTAACCCGCATTCGACTCGGGCCACACAAATTGACAACAGTTGGAAGGAGATGATAGAAGGGAGGCAGAAATGGTGATGGAATTTTCGCTGGGAAAGAGTATTGTTGATAAATGGAATAGTGAATCAAAGAGAGTGTTAAAGTGTTTTTTTTAGTGTGAGCGGTGAGAGGAAGGTGTAGTATCTTGGGGAGTTTTGTCTATACACACAAGGATGGAGAAAGGGCGTCGTGGCCTTCGTAGTTTATTTGACAGCGAGTCATTGTACAACGTGGGGATAAGAGGGGCTCGGCGTGTGTGTCTATGTGTGTCCTGTGGCTGACTGAATTACCTGGCTGGTGTTGCAGTTGTGTCGGCGAGGACAAGTCAGGTCAGCGTCAGGTCACCCACTAATCTTGGTCCCAGACAGGGAGGGTGGCCTAAACCGATGCAGGTGTGTGTGTGTGAGTTTGTTTTAGCGCCGCTACAGTGGTAAGCAAGGTGGGATAGGAGACAGCATAGGGCTTTGTACCACCTCGACCCCTCAATCCTCACCCCTGTATCTCTACGGATAAGGAAACTGTATGAAAAAGTGCTAGTAAAAAGGCTGCAACGGTAGATGTAGACGGACAAAGTCTTCCATATGGTGCACCAAGACCAAGACCCATCATGGCGCCACATCGTCCGCCTCAAGGCCGAATCACACCATACCATCATGGTGACACGGCATGCACCATCTCATCACATCCGTTAGAATTTCTTACATTCAAACAAATAGACGTGTTACACTAAACGGTGCGCCGCCGTCACGGCTCCAATACACCACCGTCCTGTCACTTAACGGTTTTTTGGGGAAGAATATTTTAACGTAATGAACCCGTGCCCTGCTGATAATCATTGTTTTCTCAAGGCTTTATGTACCCAAAACAGTGTCTTTTAGAGTTCAACTCCTCTTCTTCATCCACTAGAAGTGCTATTAATGCAAATTTCTTCAACCATAACCTCTGAGGCACCATGTTCTGTTTTTGAGGGTGAGCAGGAACTGCCGAAAATGACGGAACCATGACACAATAGTGTGAATAACAAGGCACGGCTGACGGAACGCTGCCGTGATTTCAGAGTATGAACCAGCCTTCACCTGCACCTTCCTGAGAAGACTAATCAACCCTCGCGACTGTGATAGATTCATAGGTTGTAAACCAGGGCAAATATCGTCGATCCCGACAATGTGGCCCTTCACAATTACAACAATAACAAAAAGGTAGAGATGGCTACCTTACAGACAGTGTTAACTAAATATCTTCGTAATTTATGTTATTGGGCACCACCGATCTCGAGGCCGAAACTTAGTCCTCCTGAATAGTTTTGATGTGTTTTGAATTAATCTGGCTCTCGTTTTTGTCGGACATCAATGTTTGTTTACATGTGTGTGTGGGGGGAGGCAACCTGCCCCTCCAGGTCCGCCCCGCAAACATTGCTACGCTTCACACTGTCATATTATTGGTAATATTCGTTTTTTCCTCTATATCATCTGTTACTAAACCAAACCCCACCTCTAACCTAACCCAATCTGATTTAACCTAACTTAACTTTCTGGCTGAAATAACGGTAGATTTTCGGTACTACGTGTAATTCCATTATTTTTCAATTGCGCCATGGGAAATGGGGCTCAAAATACTCAATGAAGAAAGCTACACGATGGTGTAGGTAAGAGTTCTAGGACTTTTTTAAAGCCCACTACCAAAATAATACCAATATCTATACTTCAAATATTTCCACAAAGTCTAAACACATAGCAGAAAGCAACAAAGGCATACCTACAACATTAAATCTAAGCTATATGTCATAGGTAGCAAAATATTAGAATATCAATTCGTGGGGGCATCCTGCAATATATTATGACCGATTTTTGATTACCGTCATTCCCTTTACATTTTAACTATAGTATAATTTTTCATTCACATTCACTGCACTGTGAATATTTTATTTAGGTACATGCTCATAATCATTTGTTTTCCCCTACAAATCCTTTTTTTTTTTTAATAACTTGATAAAATTTACGAAATTTATTTTTCCCCTCAAAAACACCAATTTTTATTTTTTCTAAAAACCTCCTTGTAAAATAGGGGTGCGTCTTATGCGGAGGTGCGTCTTATGCGCCGGCAAATACGGTAGGTATAATTATTTCAAAACAGAGAAAATTGGCAAAATTTAGTTGGGCAAGGCTGTGGTCTACACAGACTCCCTCTCCTCCCTCCACCTCCTCCTCTCCCGCCATCCACGATCCTCTACGTCCCTCGTCCACACCATCCAGAGGGCCCTTCACCTTACCAACGTGGGGTGGGAGATCGCCTTCCAGTGGGTTTTTCCCTCCCACGCTGGTATCCCAGGCAACGAGGTGGCTGATTCTGCTGCCAGGATGGCCTTAACAGATGTAAACACGACACCCTTCCCTCTGCCGCTCTCCACAGCCACACGTCTCATCTCCCGGTCTGCCGCTCCACCTGGAATTACACACTCGGTGATGCCCTCCGCATCACCTCCATGGGCCAATACCCGCAGTGACTCTTCCCCCCACCGTGATACGGAAAAAGTCCCGCGTCCTGGATGTCACTCTCACCCGCCTCCGCCTGGGGCACACGACACTCACAGCTCACCTGCATCGCCTCCGTCTGTCCCCTGACCCCCACTGCCCTGGTGCATGAATTTTCCGGAAACTATTGAACACTTTCTGCTGCAGTGTCCGCCCTTCCACTCACACCGTGTAGGGCTACATTCTCACTCCTCGCCCTGACGTCACCACCTTTGACCTGCCCACCCTGCTGGCGGCGGCTGGCGTTCCCCCCTCTCGGCAACACGCCGTCATCCGCCTCACTGTGCCTTCCTGAGGAAGACTGTCACTACCGCGCCTGTGATAGCATCATAGGACATCACCAGGGCTCATAGTGTTCCCCAAGGGATCCTCGCAGCCCTAAAACAACAACAACAACAACCTCCAGAAACCACAGTATTTTTGGGATTTTGGGCGATTCCATAGGAGTAACCCCAAAACAACGGCAAAATGAGTTATCCGGCATGCGCTCTCCCCCAAGGGTGCCGGATAAACGAGGTTCTCCTGTAATACAATTATGTTGAGTTTTACAATTTGAGCGGCGATAAGCGGTCTAAAATTGCAAAAAAAAAAAAAAAAAAAAAAAAAAAAAAAAAGGGCTCGCAAATGGAGTCCGTTATATCCGAAGTCCGTTACATCGAGGTCCGTTATATCGAGGTTTGAATGTACTATATTTTTTTCTGAGTCTATGTCTATTTGTATCAGGCAGGGCTGGGAGGCTTACTCATGTGACGTCACCGAGCCATGGTGCGTCGTCTGCTGGTTGTGTTATGAGAGCTCGGGGAATTTACAGATTTTGAATGCGGATCATTAAAAAATGGGTGACTGGATGCAAAAAGTTGACCATATTGTTGATATAAACTCGATCATGGCTATATTTTGACTGCATTAAATCAGGAATGATGAAATGGTCTGGACGATAACTTTAAGAACCACTGCTCTAATCACAGTGGCCACTATAAAAATGCTACATGCGCCACTACGGGCGAGGGCCTCACAGGCCTTCAACTAAACCTCCAGGGCCTACCATCCGGGCCGTGGAGGTCATACTGCCTACAGGCGCTATAGGCTGCCTAGAGGCATAAATGTGAAAAAAACTACTTTTTCTAGCAACGAACACTTAATTTCCCCATTTAGTCCATAATTCTAGGGTTGAGTCTTCAGTCGACCCTCGATTTAACAGACTAAAAGGGGGAGAAGTGGTCCGTTAGAGCCGATTGTCCGTTAGTGTGAGGGTATTTTCCCGAGGGTGTGAAAATATAGGAAAAACATGAAAAATTGTGAAATAAATGAGAAATAATCACTAACAACCAGACCGTGTAGCCATGTTGGGAAGTAAACAGTGACTGGCGCTACATGCTGGATTTGGTAGGAACACCTGGGGGGAGATTCACGAATCACTAACCACGTGCTTGGAGGTGGTAACTCCCAAGTAGGTGGTAACTCGCATCTACAAGTGTGGGTTGGTGGTAGATTTGGTGGTAAACCTGCACGCTCGCGCCCACGACTGCTCGGGACTGGTATTAGGAGAGGTAGTAGTAAGTCTCCAGGCTTGCTCATTACTGCTTGGTATGCTATGAAATATAATTTTTCTAGGTGAATGTAGACATATAATCGCATTTTAATGGGTATTATTCATATACAACTACCGTATTTTACGGCTTATAAGATGCTGCATCTTGGAAGACGCACCCTGATTTTGGAAAGAAATTTATAAGAAAAAAACAACTTGTCCGATATACATTAATTTTCACACAAGAACACACTCACTATTCATCATCTTCATTCAGCACTGCTCATCAGCCATTTTTATTTTCTAGCTTGTATGTGATAGTATAAGTAAATCCAGGGGTGTGGAGTCAGATAAAAAAAATTCCGACTCCGAATCCGACTCCAGGAAATTTTAAGTTACCGACTCCGACTCCGGCCCCCCCTCCTCCCCTTCCCTCTCTTCTGCAGTACAGTGGTAGACTTACTGCATTACATTTTCAAGTTCATCCATATTATTACTGTATATAATATCGTAAATTTGTAAAACTGATCAGTTGAATTCTAATAACTTATCATTCTGTTGTTTTTAATTGATGTTTAAGGCAGTTGCATGCGTAAGGATGTCAACCGGTAAAGATTTTTGGCGAGCACTATATAGGGGGGTCATCCCGATGTTCCCTGGTACCGATGTTCCCCGCCTCCTATGAGGTACCTTTTGTTCCCTGGTGCCGATGATCCACACCTATGAGGTACCGATATTCCCCGGTATCTATAAGGTGCCACTATTTAGGTTAGGTTTAGGTTAGGTTCAAAGGGTTAAAAAAGTGTAGGTTCAAAGGGTTAAAAAAATCAGGTTTAAAGGGTAAAAAAACATTAGGTCAGAGGGTTAAAGGAATTTAGGTTCAAAAAGTTAAAAAAGATATGGTTCAAAGTGTTAAAACAATTAGGTTCAAAGGGTTAACAAAATTAGGTCCAATGGTTAAAAAAAATCTAGGTTCAAAGGCTCCAAACAATTAAGGCTCAAAGGGTTCCATAAAATTTAGGTTCGAAGGGTTAAAAAAATTTAGGTTCAAAAGGGTTTTGAAAATTTAGGTTCAAAGATAAAAAAAAAAATTGGTTCAAAGGGTTCAAAATATGTAGGTTCAAAGGGTTTAAAAATGTTTTAGTTAAAAGAGTTCATAAATTTAGGTTTCAAAGGGTTCATAAAATTTAGTTCAAAGGGTTTCAAAGAGGTTAGGTTCAAAGTGTTAAAAACATTTAAGTGTCAAAGTGTTCAAATTTTAGGTTAAGGGTTGAAAAAATCAG